>PVKA01049667.1:0-13121 GCA_004027165.1 Ctenomys sociabilis | reverse complement strand
GAAACAGTTCTCCCAAAATCATTCCTGGAGACAAGTATTATACTGATACCAAAACCAGGGAAAGACACAACTAAAAAAGAGAACTATGGGCCAATCTCACTCATGAACATAGATGCAAAAATCCTCAATAAAATCCTAGCAAACAGAATACAGCAAGCCGGGCGTGGTGGCGCATGCCTGTAATCCCAGCACTCGGGAGGCTGAGGCAGGAGGATTGTTGTGAGTTCGAGACCAGCCTGAGCTACAAAGTGAGCTTAAAGCCAGCCTGAACTGCATAGCGAGACTCTGTCTCAAAAACGACAAAAAAAAAAAAAAAAAAACAGAATACAGCAAATCATCAACAAGATCATACACCATGACCAGGTAGGATTCATCCCAGGGATGCAAGGATGATTCAGTATTCGAAAATCTATAAATGTAATATACTATATCAATAGAGTGAAAACTAAAAACCACAACATCCTCTCAATTGATGCAGAAAAGGCTTTTGACAAAGTCCAACACTCATTCATGTTCAAAACCCTTCAGAAAATTGGAATAGAAGGCCTCTACTTCAACTTGATAAAAGCCATCTATGACAATCCAATGGCTAATATAATTCTAAACTGGGAAAAACTGAAATCTTTTACTCTTAGATCTGGTACAAGATAAGGATGTCCTCTATCACCCCTCCTATTCAGTAGAGTTTTGGAATCATTAGCTACAGCCATAAGACAAGAGGGAGAAATAAAAATAGGTAAAGAAATTAAATTATCACTATTTGCAGATGACATGATATTTTACTTGGAAGACCCAAAAAACTCCACCAAGAAGCTACTAGAATTGGTACTTCAGTAGCATAGCAATATACAAAGTCAATACTCAAAAGTCAATAGCATTTCTCTACTATAAAAACAATACCTTTTACAATAGCACTGAGGAAAATGAAATATCTTGGAATTCATTTAACTTTAAAGAAATTAAAGACCTTTTCACAGAAAATTATAGTACAGAGATCACAGAGGATCCTAGAAAATGAAAAGATATACCCTGCTCCTGGATAGGAAGAACTAGCATTATAAAGATGGCCATATTCCCACAATTGTTGTACAGATTCAATGCAATCCCTATCAAACTACCAACAAAATACTTCCCAGACCTACAGAAATCATTCTTACAATTTATTTGGAACCAGAAAACACCTAGAACAGCAAAGGCAATCCTGGCCAACAAACACAAGTCCAGACGTATTACAATTCCTGACTTGAAATTATACTACAAAGCCACTGTGATAAAATCAGCACGGTATTGGCAACAAAACAGACCTGAGGACCAATGGAATAGACTAGAAGATACAGAAGCCTCTGCAAACACACTCAACCACTTGATCTTCAACAAAGGGGTCAAACACACTTACTAGAAGAAAGATAGCCTCTTTAACAAATGGCACTGGAAAAATTGGCTCTCAACATGTCGAAAACTAAAGCTTGACCCAGGCCTATCACCATGCACTAAGCTAAAGTCAAAATAGATTAAAGATCTTAACATTAGAACAGAGACACTCAATCTCCCAGAAGAGAAAGTAGGAGAAACTCTTGAAGACATAGGGGTAGGCCAAGAGTTCATGAACAAACATGTATTTGCACAGGAAACATTTGAAAGAATTAACAACTGGGACCACCTATTATTGAGAAGTTTTTGCACACATCAAAAGAAATTATCAACAAAGTGAAAAGAAAACCCACAAATTTTGGGTTGGCTCGAGGCGCCAGGTCTGCTCTGCCCTCCCTCTGTAGGTCCTGCTCTCTTAAGGAGGTTTCTCTGTACGCTCTGTGTCCCTGCGACCTCCGCGGCGAAGATGGCCTCTGGAGTGCAAGTTGCTGATGAAGTATGTCGCATTTTTTATAATATGAAAGTTCGGAAATGCTCCATACCAGAGGAAATAAAGAAAAGAAAGAAGGCTGTCATTTTTTGTCTCAGTGCAGACAAAAAGTGCATCATTGTTGAAGAAGGCAAAGAGATCTTGGCTGGAGATGTGGGTGTGACCATCTCCGATCCCTTCAAGCACTTCGTGGGGATGCTTCCTGAGAAGGATTGTCGCTATGCTTTGTATGATGCAAGCTTTGAGACCAAGGAGTCCAGGAAAGAAGAGCTGATGTTTTTTTTTGTGGGCTCCAGAAATGGCTCCTCTGAAAAGTAAGATGATCTACACCAGCTCTAAGGACGCCATCAAAAAGAAGTTCCAAGGCATAAAACACGAATGTCAAGCAAATGGGCCGGAAGACCTCAACCGGGTTTGCATTGCTGAAAAGCTGGGCGGGTCCTTGATTGTAGCCTTCGAAGGGTGTGCCACAGCGGAAAGCTTCCGTGTTTAATGTACCCTCTTGCTCAATAAGTAAAGCAAATGCATTTACGCCAGGGTCTCACTGAGGGGAGCTGTCTTGTCATCTTAGAGTAAATATTCCATATGCCTGTGCAAATGCAGCCCTTAATAAACCTAGCATCCAAAGTAAAAAAAACCCACAAATTTTGAAAAAACTCTAACTCATAAGCAGTCAGACAAAGGTCTGCTCTCTAGAATTTATAAAGAACTAAAAAATATCAGGGGCCCTAAATTTAAAGACCCAATTCAGAAATAGGGATCTGAGATGAACACACACCTCTCAGAGGATGAAATTAAAGAAGCAAATAAATATATGAAAAAATTCTCCACATTACTAGTCATCCATGAAATGCAAATTGAAACAGCACTGAGATACCATCTCACCCCAGAAAGAATGCCTATCAAAAACAAATCAACCAACAACAAATGTTGGAGAGGTTGTGGGGAAAAATTAACCCTTCTGATCTGCTGGTGGGAATGTAAACTGGTGCAACCATGATGGAAATCAGTGTGGAGACTCCTTAAGAAACTAGGACTGGAAATCCCATTCAAGCCAGCTATACCCCTTCTGGGAATTTTCCCAGAGGAACTGAAAACATCATATCATAGGGATGTATGTATGCCTATGTTTATAGCAGCACAATTTCTGATAGACAAATCTTGGAAACAACCAAGATGCCCATCACATAAGGAATGGTTGAAAAAGATGTGGTACTTTTATACGATGGCATATTACTCAGCCGTAAAGAATGATAAACTTGAAGCCTTCATATTTAAGTGGATGCCATTTGAAGACATATTTATAAGCAAAATAAACCAGACCCACATGTGCAAATATTGTATAGTCTCCCTAGTATAACTCAAAAGAAGAATTGCAAATAGAAATGTATAACACAATTAAAGGAAAGCAAAGACTTGAGGACTGGACAATGAGGAGAGGGCAAGGAGAAATACTGAGAAACATGACAGAGGCAAGACCATTCACTTATACACACTAGATGGGTAAGATAATGTTCCTGAGAAACATCAGGAGATTTTTGAAACTAGGGTCACACTCCAAATACCTGCCATTCTGGTCTTCTAAATACGTACTTCTTGTCATGACATACCAGCTATTACTATACTGCCCTTTTTAAAAGGGTAACAAATGAAAAATAATACAAAAAAGTCACAAGACAATCATGCTACAATGTTATGCTGTATATAGATGGATTTCTAAATATCTATGTAAATATATGAAAGTATTCATTCCTATTTTTTTTAATTGTTTTTCTTCTTCGTATTCTGTATGGACTTAGAGTTTAGTACCTCAATACTTGATGGAAAATACATGTCCCATGTTATGCCTATGATGTCTGATATTTGAACTAATAGTGTGGGTAAACTGAACTGCATATGTTGCAGGGTAATAATAAACTTCTCTTCTGGAGGGTTAACAACCTAAGTTTGCAGATCAAAACTTGGAGAAAAAGAAAGGTTGCAAGGTCAGCCAACCTTTTGGCCTTAGCCTTTCAAGGTCAGTGAAGACTCAGGACATAGGAGAACCTGTACTGTAGCATCATGTAACTCAGTTTTGCCCCAAATTTTTTGATCAAGGAGATTATGTGCCCGCAGAGGAATGTGATGGATGATGTAGAGTGTGCCTCAGGAGTCACGTGGAGAGAAAACTTTCTCTCAGGCTTCCACAGAGAGCATACTGGTCAAGCAATGGCTGTGACTCATCCACATGGTTGACTCTGACAAGGGATCTACAAAGTGTGGTACAGAGTTACAGGATGAACCCTGAGGGTACCTGACTGCTCTTATCTGATACAAAGTTATATTTCTTGTTATATAGGTCTTGCTTTAACTTGGTCTTAACCATCCAGAAGAAAAGTATAAAAATGGAGGTATATGAACTAAAGTCATATTAATATACTGGGCTGTGAATGGCTCAAGTCAACAACTTCTGCTGATAACCCACTTCTATTGTGGACTGCTGATCTGTGTTGGATTGTTTTATTAATATATTTAGCTATCCATGTTTTGAAAATCTGTAACATATGTATTGTTGTATGTTACCCTGTTTATGATATTTTTTCTATTTGTTTTTGCTTCTATTTTTCACTCTTCAAGTTAAATACAAATAAATAAATTTTTTAAAAGTAAGGTATATAACAAGAAATACTAAAAGAAAAAAAAAAGAGGAGGATCACTGAGTCCCTTCTGTGTAGTGAGACCCTATAGACCCTGCACTAAATATGTTCAATAAATAAATGTAAGGATTATAGGAAATTAATGATTGTGGTGGGAGCAGTATTATAATATACAGCACGATGGTTTATAAGCATGAGAGAATGCAGAACTTGCAAAGAACGGCCAGTAATTCAGTACAACTAGGAGCAAAGCGTCAGGGTGTGGAGGTGGGGTTTGCAGCCCTGATGAGGTAAGGACAATAGGATGGTGAATAATCACATATGAGGTGCAAAGGTGCATCCTTTCATCTGTGTGGAAGGATGCTCAGTCTTCGTGGTTTGGTTTGGTGACAGGGTTTTGCCATGTAGTGCAGGCTGGCCTTGAACTTGCTAATGTAGTCTACGGTGGCCTCTGAGTCACTGTGATCCTCCTGCCTCAGCCTCCCACGTGGTGGAATCACAAGCATGCACCACTACACCCCACCTTTGTGGATTTTAAACCAGGGAGTGGCGGAATCTAATTAGTGCTCAGAGAATCATCTGGGCCTTTTGTGTTAGAAGTGAAAGTGGGAAGCACTGGCCGTGCAGTCAGCACAGCTAGCTCAGTGCCTGAACTGGAGAGACAGAGACAGTGGGAGTGTGGACAGGTTTGAAGTGAAGTGAGGTGGCTCAATAGGATCAGGGTGGCAGGGTGAGTGCTGGGTGTGTGCAGGAGCTCAAGGTGAGCGAAAGACTGAGGGTGACTGATGAATAAGTGCTTAGGGTGCCCAGGCAAGTACTGGTACCATAGTCTCTCCTGAGGGTGAAGGACAAATGAGAACACAGAACACAATTGAAGGGGGGGGGGGCTAAGGAAGTAGCCCAGGGGCAGGGTGTATAGCTAGTGTTAACAAGGTCTGGGCTTCTCCAGCAGAGAGAGGAGAAAGAGAAGAGAGAGGGGACAGAGGGGAGAGGAGAGAGGAGAGAGAGAGCGACAGATATATAGAGAGAGACAGAGACAGACCCAGACAGACAAAGACATAGAGAGACAGACAAAGAAAGACAGAGACACGGAGACAAAGGTGGCTGGGCCCAGAACCTTGAAAATTACTGAGAGTAAACGGAAAACAACTAAAAAGCAGGGTAAAAGCACATCAGGAGACACTGAGGAAAACAAAGAATGTGAAACCGTTTCTGCCAAGAGAGGAGGACCTTTGGAGAAGCAGCCTGGGTAGTAGTGCCTAGGGCTAAACAAAATGAGACAGAAATGTGTCTGAGTTATTGAGCTACAAAGAGGCCCTTGTGTTACAGCTTTTCTTAGAATTGTGAAAAGAGGCGAGTTGGGTTTTAGGGAAAGGGCGAAATACAAATGTTTTCTGTCTGGCATTGACCCTGGACTGCTGGAAAAAATTGGTGTAACTGCAGGGCACTCTGGTGGAGGAAGGGTGATGGGCTTTTCGGGTCTCTCCTCCCTTTAGGAGGAAGTAAGCTATCACTGCCCTGAGTGAAACTGAGCCTGTGACTTATTTTGGCCCACAGAGCTTCCAAAGCTGAGCCCATTTCGTTCTTGGATCATTCCCCTGATATGGTTGTAGAAGCCTGAGTCAGGCCCCTCAGGCCACCACACCAACTGCCTGAGTGAGGGTGGTCAACCAGCTGTCCCTCCCTGCCTACCCTGAGTCTTGTTTAGGACATTACTTTGTTTGTTTTGGTAGTACCAGGGATCAAACTCAGGACCTTATGCTTGCCAAGCAAGCACTTATTCCACTGAGCTATGTCCCCAGCCACCCGCCCTGGGTCTTATTATGTTTAATTGCATAGCACCATGAAGGGAATTGGAGAGAATGATCTTCAAAGAGAAAGCTATCAACTATTCATGACAACCAATCAGGCTGGCCTGGTGTTACACTGCTCTAAGGCCAGCCCCCTGGGATTCTGAAATAGGAGAACTGCAAGTTGGAGCCCTGCCTGGACGAACCTAGGGAGCCTCAGTCTGAAAATTAAAAATAAAACAGACTAAGGAAATAGATCTGTGAGAAAGTCCTGGGTTCAATCCCCAGTACTGGGGGAGGGAGGGATAATTGGTCTTTTTTTTTTTTTTTTTTTTTTTTTGTCTTTTTGAGACAGGGTCTCACTATGCAGTTCAGGCTGGCCTTAAGCTCACTTTGTAGCTCAGGTTGGTCTTGAACTCAACAATCCTCCTGCCTCAGCCTCCCGAGTGCTGGGATTACAGGCATGCGCCACCACGCCCGGCTGGATAATTGGTCTTTAGTGTTTGAAGGGTAGCACAGTACTTGTGCCCGTCACTATTCTTGGGGTAGCTCAAATAGCTTCCTTTCAGTCATTACAAGGGTACAGCACCTGCCAGGGAACAACAGGGATGCCTCATTTCCACTTTCTCCATGACGAGATTAGACCCAACCTTTATTGCTCATCTACTTCATCAGTCTGTCTCTAAAATTTTCTTTTTCTTTTTCTTATTTTTGGCAGAACCAGGGATTGAACTCAAGCTGTCTCCCCAGCCCCAGTCTGTCTCCAATAAAATATATCAATGTTAAGTCACTAAAGGTCCATCCCCCAAAATGTCTTTCCTCAGAAAAAGAGAGCAACATAAAGACAAAATGTTGTGCTTTATTTCTGCTACATTCTAAATAGCTGTGATCAGTATGACTAGGGCATAGAAGGTCCTCCATTTTTATTGAATGAGTAATGGATTTGTGTACATGTGTGGTACTGGGGATTGATTGAACCCAGGGTCTTTGCCCTGAGCTACATCCTAACCCATGCTTGTTTATTATTTAATTTTGAGAGACTCTTGCTAAGCTGCTTGGTTGCCCAGTCTAGGCTTCAGCTGGCAATCTTTCGTCCTGCCTCATCCTGCCAGAGCGCTGGGATTGCGAAGTGTGATTAAATATATGGGCAGTGTTTATCTTTCTTTCTTTCTTTTTTTTTTTTTTTTTTTCGCAGAATTGGAAATTGAACTCAGGCCCTTGCACTTGCCAGGGAAGTGCTTCTTTTACTGAGCCATCTCCCCAGCTCCTACCTTTTTTAAAATTTATTTTTTTATTTTATTGAAGTACAAATATCAGTGGGACATTTTTAAGACCCCTTAACAGGACAGATTCGATAAATTAATACATTGCAAACTGTTTTCATAATGTTTTGGTATCATAGAAGGTGCATACATGATATTATACTTACAGACATTATTATAGCAGATGTCTCTTATCAGTAAATTAAGAGAGTGTAGCTGTTTACGTATCTTGTTCTTTATACCTGAATTATATCAAAGATTCAATAATTAATACTTTCTACCTTATTTTCCTAGTGGTTGTCCATAGTACATTTTATACTTTTTAAGTTTATTACATCAAAAGACACTGCCATTCGTTACCCTCAAAATACTCCCCCTTGCTTCTAACACACCAATCTCCTCATTCTTGCCTCTTTATGAAGCACTTCTGGCAGTCCTTTTTTTTTTTCTTTCTTTCTTTTTTTTTTTTTTTTTTTTTTTTTTTTTTTTTTTTTTTTTTTTTTTTTTTTTTTTTTTTTTTGTGGAACCAGGGATTGAACTCAAACCCTTGTGCTTGCTAGGGAAGTGATTATTCCACTGAGCCATCTCCCCGGCCCCTAGTCTTTTTTTTAAAAAAATGTATTTTGGTTGTTGTAGGATCTCAATACGCACCTCGGATTCATGGTCATCCTCCTGCTTTCAGCCTCCCCTAGCACTGACCTTATAGGTGTATGCCACTATGCCGGGACTCTGGCTGGCTCAGCCCACCCTGAGGCGGGGCTGGCCCAGCATGTGGTGCCAGGGTCGAACTCTGGTTCCTGCGCTTGCCTAAGCTTGCCTAAGCAGGCACTTTAGTCTGCTGAGCTAGCTCACCGGCTCCATAAACCTTGCTTTTTCACAATTTCTGTGGGTTAGGGCCGGCGGTATAGCTCAGCGGACTAAGCGCTTGCTTAGGTAAGCTCAGGGACCAGTGTTCGATCCTTGGTTCCCCCAGCCGCGCCGGCCCCACCTTCGGGTGCGCTGAGCCGGCGATGCAATCCGGGCGCAGTGGCGCGCGCCTGTAATCCCAGCACATGGGAGGCAAAAAGCAGGAAGATCGCTATGAATGTGGGCTGCATGCATAGTGAGACCCTGCACCAAAAAAATAGAAAAAGACAAAAACACAATTTCTGTGGGTTAGGAACCCCTGAGCAGCCTGGACACGGATCTGCACGCTGTCATGAGGTGTTGGTGGACTTCAGATGTCCCGAGGCCTGATTGGCAGGTCAACCACTTCCCAAGATCACTCCCCAGGCTTGGGCAAGACTGGTCTCTGGGCTCCTGGCTGAGACATCAGTTTCTGACCACCAGGGCTTCTCTCTAGAACAGGCCACAGCATATCCTCTAATTTTGCTTGGTGCCAAGAAGCACCAGCCAGAGAGCACTGAGCTTTGCACTGAGAGTCTCTGTCCCACTGAGCTACACCCCAATCTTTTTACTTTTAATTTTGAGGCAGGGTGTTAACAAGTTGCCAGGGCTTGCCTCAAACTTGTGATCCTCCTGTCTCAGCCTCCTGAGTAGCTGGCATTCCTGGCATGTGCTGACCTATCCAGCATAAGAGCTGTTTTATTTTGTTCTGCCTTTTTTTTTTTTTTTTTTTCTTGTGGAACCTGGGATTGAACTCAGGCCCTTGCACTTATTCTACTGAGCCATCTCCCCAGCCCCTTGTCCTGCTTCTGAGTCCTGGCTGATCTCAAACTGACAGCACATCTCCTGCACCTGCCTCCTGAGTGCTGGGATTACACATGCAGCATACCTGCCACACTCTTTGTCCTGTTTTCAGCCAGTTTTTCAGAGCCATTTAGGTTTTTGGTTCTTGATGATTTTATTTCAGGAGCTTCAGTGTAAACCTGAATGTGGATCAAACATTTTAGATTTGCATTAACAAGGCAGGATGGAGGTGATTGGAGATTAGCGTCCGAAAATCAGCACCATCAGAAAATTTGCACACAGAAATTGTGAGCCAGAGGTGGCAGATATAAATACTATGGTTTTCACATAATGATCTTGTCCATATTCCCAGCTTCTAGCATAGCGGTTCCCCAAAACCTGTGCTTTGGGTCAGCCCATTTTCCTCTTATACATTGGTTCAGATTCTCAAATTGCTTCCCTAAAACTTTATGCTCTGCCATTTCCACTTAACTAAATTTTTGAGTTTGTTTCTCCGAAGTGGGACAGTACTGTTCCAAGTCTGCACTTCTTGGGTTCTCCTGTGCTAACCCACCACCCTGGCAGGGAGGAACGAGTATGATTCAGCCAGCCTCAGCCACCGGGGAATTCACAGCCCGACAGAGAATGAGATAAGCCCGGTAACCGCTGAATAAGGACAGCGATGAGATTATAAAATAAGTGAGTCAATTCAGGAGAGGGAAAGATTGGCTCTTCAAAAGCAGCGGGGGTCAGGGGAGGCTTTAGGGAGGAGATGAAGTCAAAGTTGGACTCTGACAGACAAAGTTTTCTCACACCCCGATGGTCTGAGGACAAACGTCTGTGGGCATCTAAGCCCATCTTTGCCTTTGACCTTGACTACTTCAGGCTTCCTGGCTCACAGGCCTCCCCCCTCCCTGCCCCTCCTCCCCTTCCATCTTCCCTTCCTTTTATGGGAAGTTTTTGTGTTTAGCTCCTGGATTTAATTTAGTCAGATCAGACCATAGTCAAATCTCTGTACATTTGCCCGGAGGCTTTCAACTAATGGGTGTATTCTTTACAGTCAAAAAACAGATGAAGAAAGCCAGCTTGCTGTCCCCATCTCCGCCTCTTTTTGCATTGTCCTCTTTTCCCACAGATCTTTCTTCTTTAAATTGCTCAACCATTTCTTGTTATTCCATTGATTTTTTTTTTTTTTCTTCCCCTGCCTGCTTGCAGCAGTGAACTGGGAAGCCTCAATCATGATTCACAGACTTCTACAGGACTTTTCTAAAACTTCACATCCTGGGTAACTAAAATGTAGATTGCCTCCATTAAGCCATGGCCACTGAGTTCAGAGGACTCCCCTTTGGCCGGGAAATGCTACTCTAGCTGCAGGAGCTTGGGCATGTGGATGAGGGTACAGGCTGCTGCCCATGGAGGACTTCGGTACTCTTCCAAGTCTGCACTTCTTGAGGGGAGCCTCAGAAAAGAGGTTTGCAGCTCTAGATAGTATCACTCATTTCTGGCCACTGGAGCTAGTTTTGACTGGATTCAGTTAGATGATAAATAGTGTGACAGAACAGAGCTGACCAAATCACCCTGAGGAAAATACATCGGAGGCTCTGCAAGCTTCTTGCTCCGCAAACGAGCCGGGAGCCGGGAGCCAGGCTAGTACACCGGGCCCCGCAGTGATTGACAGCAAGAAATCTCCCCAACTCCCAGGAAGCAGAGGGAGCCAGAGCCGCACTGCGGAGGATACCATCACTCCTGTGCTACCCCAGGTGAGGCTCGTCCCGTGGGCCCCTTCCCGGACAGGCCACAGGCCGTTCCCATTCCCAGGTCTGGGCGGGCGGTTGCTCCCGGCCCCCACCCACCCCCAGGGAGATTTCCTTCGCCACAGGCCTAGGCGGCCAGTACTCTGAGGTCATTGCTCTCGCTGCCAGAGGATTGGCCTGAGTTCATATTCCCCATCTGTCTGAGGTTCTTGGAAAACATGAGCGGGGGCTCTATTCTAGATCCTGCCAAGCTCTGCTTTGTATTTGCATTTCCCTTGTTTGTTTGTTTCTCCCGCACCCCACTGCCCCAGGCCTCTCTTTTTTTTCCCTGACTTTTTTCCCAGGCTGGAATCTTACCTGTTTTCTAGCTCTGCCCTCCACTCCCCTGGACAGAGGAAATCCAGGGAGATCAGCAGGCCGGGATTAGTGCCCAGACTGGTTCTGGGGACCGACCAGTAATGGGACACTTCTGCTGTCTCCCAGAAACATGGGGCATTTGGTATTTCTATGGCCATTGCTGTCTTCTTCCCCCACCCAGACTAACCTTCCTTTCTCCTTTCTTCCCTCCCCTCCACAGCTAGCTCTTTCTTTGGCAATGTGTTACACCTGTCTACCTGTGCTCTTCTCCGATCTATTTCAGCACAGTGCAGGACAGGCAGCCGCAGGTAATCTAAAATGCACACATTCCTCTTGTAAGCAAGGCTAAACATCCCTCAGACTTGAGCTCTGCATTCCAGTTCCTTTCCCCTAAACCAGGCTATTTTGATGGTCTGAATGCTCTTTAGGAAGCAGAGCAAATCCAAAGACTTGGAAAGTCCTGAATCAGAGAAGGTTATCTATTTCAGGACATGAAGAAAAATGCCAATAGACAGGAAGGCAAGCAGAATGAACTTATCTCCCAGTTTTCTTTAGGCTTCTTATGAAATTTTGTCTTTAAGACTCTATAGACTCTGAGATTCATAGCATAAACAGCCTAAACATAGTCACAGCCTAAACAAAGGCAAAGACAAAATAGGGCTGGCATTTCTCGTGGAGCATTTCCACATTTAAGAGTTCTGAAGGTCTCAATTTTTTATAACCCGAAGACAGTCTTTCTCTTGGATGAACCACACGTGGTATCTGTTTGCTTGAATGTGAGGATAAATAGAATATTCCTGGGGGGAAAATCTAGTCTGAATGTGTGGGTCAGAAAAAAGGCAGGAGCTGGGAGTGTATCTCAGTGATGGAATGTTTTCCCAACGTGTGTGAGACCCTGGCACAGAAAAACACAAGAACAAAAAAAGGAAACGAAGAGAAGAAGACAAGAGGGGCGGGGGAGATGGCTCAGTGGAATAAGCACTTCCCTGGCAAGCACAAGGGCCTGAGTTCAATCCCTGGTTCCACAAAAAAAAAAAAAAAGAAAGAAAGAAAGAAAGAAAAAAGGACAAGAAACATGAATTGTTTTGGTGTTAAAAGTGAAAGACAAAGGTATGGTGAGATAGTTCAGCGGACTAGAGCACCTGCTTTGGCAAATGCAGAGACCAGGCTTCAATCCAATCCTTGGTCCCACATTGTGCACCGGCCTTGCCCCCAGGGCCTGCTGTGCCTGCAACCAATTGTGGTGCACACCTGTGCCTGGGAATTGTGGTGCACACCTGTAATCCCAGCAGTGGGGAGGCTGAAAACAGAAGGATCACTACAAATCCAAGCTGCGTAGTGAGACTCTGTACCAAAATACATAAATGAAAAAAAAAAAAAAAAGTGAAGGACAAGAGCCAGACGTAGAAGTGCATGCCTTTAATGCTAACACCTAGGAGGCTGAGGCAAGAGAAACACTGACAGTTTAAGGCCAGCCTGGGCTACATACTGAGGTCCAGGTCAGCCAAAACTACATAGTGAGAGCCTAGCTCAAAAACAAACAGCATTGGCTGGGCGTGGTGGCACATGCCTGTAATCCCAGTACTCGGGAGGCTGAGGCAGGAGGATTGTTGTGAGTTCGAGACCAGCCTGAGCTACAAAGTGAGCTTAAGACCAGCCTGAACTGCATAGTAAGACCCTGTCTCAAAAAGACCAAAAAACAAGATCTGCCCTAATGGTGGTTGGACAGGATATTATGTTGGCTTTTAGTGCTATGGTCATCCACTAGGTAAATAATTATTGATTTTTTTTTT
>PVKA01049666.1:0-13120 GCA_004027165.1 Ctenomys sociabilis | reverse complement strand
AAAAAAAAAAAAAAAAAAAAAAAAAAAAGAAAAGAAAAGAAAGGAGCAGTTAATGCTTACCATTTTTGTTTTTACTCTGATTTTTTCCTCTTTTGAATTTCTTATAACTTCTTAGTTATTGTTTTTTGTTTAAAAAACAAAACTTATACATTTATATCTGGAAAAACTAATATGTTATATCTTGAAAAACTAATTTGCACATAGCATCATGTAATACAGCAACCATTGTTAGATTCCTATTGCTTTGTTTCGTGAAATCTTGTATCATGTGTAATGCTGTTTTCTTTTATCACTATTTTGTATTCTTTAAAAATAATAAGGAAAAGTACAAACAAACAAAGAAGATAAAGTACAAAAAAAGGTGATAACCTGAAATTACTCTGAGTTGGCTTTTACCCAATTCTTTTCCAAGTTTCCCTTTTCTATGAGAAATGTCTCCATTTCTTTACGAGGAACCAAACTTCACCTACCTGGAATCCTGGATGGTATTGCAGTGTTCTCGGTTTTCAGGGATGCCTTGTTACACTTCGCTTGTGTTCCAAGATTGCTATGCTCTTTTAAAAAAATTAATATTGACTGTTGTCTTTTTCACTATAAAAGAAGTCAAGGATAATCACGCAAAATGGAAATTGGTAATCTGGTAGGTGATAACCCTGTGTGTGTGTGTGTGTGTGTGTGTGTGTGTGTGTGTGTTGTGTGTGTGTGTGAAATACAAGTAGCATCCTCTGCCTAAAAAATACACAGATGCTTTTCAACTTATAGTTGAGTAACATTTTGAGAAACCCACCACAAATGGATAAATAGTCTGTTAGACATGCTTTCAAAGCCGGGCGTGGTGGTGCAGGCCTATAATCCCAACACTCGGGAGGCTGAGGCAGGAGGATTGTTGTGAGTTCGAGACCAGCCTGAGCTACAAAGTGAGCTTAAGGCCAGCCTGAGCTGCATAGTGAAACCCTGTCTCAAAAAGACCAAAAAAGAAAAGAAAAGAAAAGAAAAGAAAAGAAAAGAAAAGAAAAGAAAAGAAAAATGCCTTCAATGCCCTTTGCCTGTGCAGCGACATAGCTTAGTGCAGCTGACCACCAACATGCCTGGGATGCTCACAGAGGTCCACCTCTGGGCAGAGTCTTCTAGCCCAAGGCCTGTTTTATAACAGAGTGTTGAGTATCTCATGCAATCTATTGGTCACTAACTGCGAGTCGGAAAGATAATGATTGTGTGCATATGGGTGACATATTTGTTTTGTGGACCTGATAAGGTGTGAAAACACAAGCAAATGTGTTCATACTGTGCTTGGCAACGCTGCAGAGTGTCAGCTGTGTCGCCTGTGACAGCAGGGGCTAAGGTACCCTGCCAAAGTGAGTTTCTGCCTGTGTGAAACCCTGCCACTCAGTATGGCAGGTGATGCAGTACGCACTGGGTTCCATACAGTGTGCCACTCCCAGACCAGCTTCCGTGTTCTTCCAGTCCCAAAACAGACTTTTCGCTCCTTTTCTGGGTGCGCACCAGTGATCTGCCAGTTCTCTCCCCACATGACGCTTCACCTGCCCGTGTAAGCTTCACTGCTAATCTAAGCTGGCTCCCTCCTCTGAGGGTTCTTGCAATCTCTGGCAGCCCTCCTGCACTAACAATAAAGGTTTTTCTTTTCACCTCTGTCAGTTTTTTTCCACAGGAAAACCTTGCACCCACTTCTCAGTGTCAGGAGAACAGGTGGGATGGCACACCACAAGCCTGGGAAAAACCCCAGGGTCTCATTGCGCAGTTCTGGGATTACAGGTGTGTGCCACACAGTAGCAAGGATCGACCCTGGGTCTTTGTGCTTGACAGGCAGGAACTTAGAACACTGAGCTATCTCTCCAGACCAGAACTTTTTCTTTTTAAAGGACCTATTATAGTCAAGCTTTACAAGGGAATAGATTTAGTACAGGACGCATAATTTATAGGATTATTTTATGATATTCACTCAAAGAGTCAGTGCAAGAGATCTGTCAATGCACTACAGAGCCAAACCATTCATTGAGGGCCTTGAGCCCATGCCAGCCCATGCAGGAGTCCAGCTGGAGGCCTAGAGCCCAGGACAATGCCTCATGCAAGACTGAACCAAGGATCTACACTGGGAAGGCCCAGGGGTCAAGCTAGAAAGTCTGTGCAGTGGGTTGAAGGATCTGTGCCAGCAGGCTGGGGATCTGCTCTGGGGCCAGGGAATGAGGCTCAAGGCAAGGCCCATCGCTTCCCCAAAAAGAGCCATAGCCGTTCTTGGTGGCAGGAGGACCAAACTCCTCCTGTGATGAGAGCAGCTGAATTCCTATCAGGAAAGCCAGCGTGTAAAGCTTCTCCAGCAGAGTCAACAGCGCTTCATCCGCCCCTCCCATTTTCTTTTATGCTGTTGGCATCAGTCCTAGGTGGACCCTCTATGCCCAGAGCCACGCTGATGCAGTTTGGCTGGGTGTTACAGGTTGCCCGTTACTTAATCCACCACAGGACCCTTTGAAAAAACTATGCTCTTTGGAAAGGTCACTCTTTGGGCTGTTCTGAAAAATGCCAGTGATATAAAGCAGTGTCAGGATTTCCTTGGCTGACCCCTAGCTGGGAGCTGTATGTGTACATGTTGATTCTGAATGTTTTGGGGGTAGAGAGAGAGTGTGAGAGAGCCAGCCAAGAAGACAGAAAAGGGCGGTGTGCCTGAGATAAAATCCTTTGGCATTGTTCTCCCGTCAAGCCCCAGTAACGCCAGGCTCAAGGCTGGCCTGACCCCGGGTAACTGCAGAGCACAGTGTTTTCTGTGTGAAAACAGTGGGAACTCCACATCTGAAGTGGGTTTAGTCAGATCCTGAGCTCCAGCCAAGTGACTCCTCCTCCTCCCTCCTCTCCCCTCGCGTATATTCCATCAATGGCTTCCTTTCAACAAAGCAGCTACGATTCCCCTTGTAGGCTTTGAAGCCCTTGATTTATGTGACTTGTTTGTTCATGTTTAAATAAAGGCCTTGGCAGAAGAGAGAAGTTTCTTTTCCTGGTAATAATTTCTTCTATCATAAGCCAGGCAAGGTGAAGAAGGAATGCAAGTGATAACACCTTAGCTTGTAGCATGAAGAGTTAGGAATTAAGTATGATGCTATTTTAAGCCCTGGGTTTTTTTGCTTTTTTTTTTTTTTTTTCCTTTTTTGTGGAGCCGGGGATTGAACTCAAGCCCTTGAGCTTGCCAGGGAAGCACTTATCCCACTGAGCCATCTCCCCTAGTATGATGCTATTTTAATTCCAAACCTTCTAGCTTCTTGGTAACCACCTGTCCTAGTTTTCTTAGCAGTCTACTGTCTTGTTTTAGGTCCAAGTAAAACCAACTACCCTGAAATCTGGAGACAGGTGAGTACCTGACATACCTGGGGTAGCAATCACTGGAGCCCACTACTAAGAACACAGCTGTTAATTTCATAATTTGCTGGAGAAAATCTTGGGTTCCAATCTAGAGAGACCCCCAAGCATTCATGGATTTTGCCATGAAAGGAACACCATCAGGCTTTCTAGATGCAGACCTAAAATGCCTTCGTATTCTGGCAAGAGGAGCAAGAGAATAACAGCCATGGTTTGAATCTCATTTGCTTTGAAATTTAATCTTTAGTGCAATAACATAAAGAGGTGTGGCTTTAAGAGGTGAGTAGTTTATGAGGGTTCTTATATCATCAGTGAGATTACTCTGGAATAAAAGTGCCCAAGGGGGCGTTCTTTTGTCCCTCTGCAACGTGAGGGCTCTGAGCAAGGCACCCCTGGGGGGGAGAGCAACCCCGCCCCCCCCAGGCCCAGTCCTACTGGCACAGGCCTGCTCCTCAGCCGCCAGCTGGATTATGGTTACAGAGGTGGGGTGAGCTTCAGAGGTGGGGCCTGGCAGGGGAAGCTAGTGCCCTGGAGTTGGGCCCCAGAAGGGACCAGGGCACTCCATTGCCTTCTACTTCATGCTCTTTGCTTCCTGGCTGCTGCAGGTGGGCAGCTCTGTTGTGCGGCATGCTTCCCACTGTGACGCTCTGCTCACCACAGGCCCAAAAGCAACAGAGGCAATGATTGTGCTCTGAAATCTCTGGAGCTATCAAACAAGATGAATCTTTCCTCATTGAAGTTGATTTTTAAAAAGCATTTTGTCAAACCTGACTAAATACATGCCGGTGCCAGTCTTCAAACCCATGAGAAATTTATTTCTGTTGGTCATAAATGACCCAGACTGGAAATGGAGCACAGATGGGGTAAGAGTGAAGGCAGCCATTTTAGAATTCACCCAGAGTATTCGCCATGGCTAGAAGGAGATCTCTGAAAGTACCAAGTTTCCCAGAGTCTTATCTACCTCAGGCAGCTGGCCAATTTCAGCTTTCCTTTGTCTTGTTAGCCCAAAATGGAGGGGAAAAGAAGATAAGGAACACATCTGAAGGTTGTAGCCAAGAGACTTAGGCTTCCTGAAAGACTGAGGCTGAATTAGGAGTGTAGAACACTTCTCCCTCTTACCTTACACTAGGAAGGCTCCAGGGTAACAACCGCAGATTATAAATGAAGGAGCTATGAGCCATAGCCTCTTTTATGGCATTCTAAGAAGAAGTAAAAAGACACCAAAAGAAACTGAAGCTTCTGGCTCCAACATTCGCATAAAACTTTATGCACAGCCCAGTGCCTGGCCAAATTAACACCCATCACACTAAAGCTTATGGGCTACTGTCCTTGTTTCAATATCCCCAGTCAGTGATTAATAGATCCAGCTGCACAAAATAAGTGATGCCAAAACCGAGTGGAAAGGTCCCATCAATCTACTGGGCAGAATTAACATTTACAAAATTAGGTTAGCTCCACTTTCTACTGGAAATGCAAAAATATATAGGTAGAAACCCAACAATTTTAGAATTCTTCAATATGCTGAATTATTTCTATTGTTCATTTTACCTAGAACTGTTTACAGATTTCCCTTAAACATTTGAATTATGAATCCAGGTAGAAGTTTACAGTTTATCATAAAGCAAGTTGTGACAAAGGTGATCACGAACTCCTATGAATAGTATTTAGAAAAGTGAACTCCGTAATTCAAGAGGCAGTAGACCCCCCCTCTTGATGGGATCAGGAAACAGTGCTTGGATGTTCTTGCCAGCTGTCTTCTCATCTGTGGGTTTATTTTGTTCTTGCCTAAGGCTGGAGGGATGGAGGGCACTGTGTTCCTTGCCAGAGCAGTTGGGGCAGAAGGGGCAAGATGCAGCTCCTCCTCAGGGCTCCCCGGTGCTCAGGTGGCTTTTGTCTGCTCCTTGCTACCCCTTAAAATTCATCCATTTTTTTCAGTGACATTTTCTGAGCACCTGTTGGTCATTGATTGGCATCACTTGGTGCATCAAGAGAATGGTGACAGGGGCCGGGGAGATGGCTCAGTGGGATAAGCGCTTCCTTGGCAAGCACAAGGGCTGAGTTCAATCCCTTGTTCCACCAAAAAAAGAGAATGGTGACAGTTCTGAAAAACTGGAGATCCTCAGATTCTTAGGGGGGTGGCACGAGAGATAGCTTGAACCAAGTCTGTTTCAGCCTCCCTTTTGTTTCCCTTTCCCTGCAAGAGTTTCGGTTCTCCACTGGGGCCTTGGTGCTGGGGGACCTCCCGGGCCCAATGCCATGCCTGCTCTGGAGTTCCTGCTCACCACACCTGTCCATCCCTCCCTTCACTAAGTGCAGGACCTGCATTAGGAATTATCTAAAAGACTCTGCCATTGCCCTAGTAGGTTTTTACCTGCCATTTTTGTTACCCATAGCTCCTTAAGGTAATCTGGGTCCTGCATTTCAAAAATCTGCCTTCTTTCACTTAATTGTGTTTCCTTCTTCACTTTGCAAATCTTTTGGAAGCAACTGTACACTGTATGGGAACGAAATGATAATGTAATCTGTGTGTGTGTGTGTGTGTGTGTAATTCCATAATAACGGAAACAAGACAAAAGTCTCAGTGGCAGATTTCAGAATCAGAGCATCTGGACCCAAGTCCCGACTATGCCGGTGTGTGGAGCCCATCAGGCACTTATTCTCTCTATGCCTCAGCTACTTTGCCTGAAAAATACAAACAAATACCCCTGCTTTATCAGTTGCTCAGTGTCTGTGTACATGTGGACTAACTTATCAGTTTACCTGCAGTCATTTCTGCAACATAAAATGACATAGAGATGGAAGTTGCTATTATTAAAAGTTTGTTGCAAACAACCTCAGGCTGTGCTTATGTGTGTACAATACAAATACCATAGAAATAGTAACTAAGGGCAGCATTTGGCCCAGAGCACTTTACAGCAATTAAAAAGAAAAAGAAAAATAATCAAACTTTTTATTCAACACAGAAAACTTTCAAACAAGAGTCAACACTTGCTAAGGACATGGTTGCTAAGAGAGTTTCTGTGAGGGAAACTTGAACGTTTGAGGGAGCAGGAACTGAAAGACAAAATGTTATCATCTTCCTCCTCCACCTTGCACTGCCTTAGAATTCCTTATTTAATCAACTGCAGACACACACCTTAACAGTCAAGCAATAAAAATAGGATGCACTGTAAGTATGAGTCCTTACAGAGGACAAAAATAATCAATGTTCTGGCCAAGCTGTGGTGATCATTATGCCCAAGGGCACTGGGATCTGCTTCAACTTTCAGGGAACGACAAATAAAACACATTTTTCCTTGCAGATTTCACAAATGTGTTGTGATTAAATTTGGTGAAAAGACTAAAGACTTTATTATGTTCACAAAACTTAGCAGGGAAGCAAAGTTTATGTTTAGTCTCCCTGATAAGAATTGGCAAGAACACAGGGTCCTGGGAGGAAGGAAGGGCCTCGGCTACACCCAGTTCTTCTAGCTTGACTCCTCCGTGTTCTAGAAAAGTAGAAACAGGAGTATGTAATGGAAGTTTTGGGGCCATGAAGGTTGGATTTCAGTGAGAAAGGATGAAACACCTAGGTGAAGACCTATTGGCCGAGATTAACCTCACAGCTGATGACCAGCTCTAATGTTGTAGGTGTATGAGGCATAGGCTCCTTAGAACCACCTCCAGGGGCTCTGTGGGGTGGCCCCAGGGAGCCCTCAGCCCAGCTCTCCTTCCACCACCTCTGAAGCTCCAGGATCAGCCCCACCCTGGTCTGTACTCCAGGCCCTATCTCTCCCCTATAGTGCTTCAGTGAAATGAAGCCTCTCTTCAGGTGTCTTCAAGTGTCCCAGGAAGCTGTCACCATCACCATGGAGGTAGCACTTCTTCCCCTTGCTAGGTTTTTTTTTTTGGAATTCATCATGTCTGACTCTTGTTCTAAGAGCTAACCAACAGGTCCTTAAATGCCCCAGGGCAGGATTAGTGCCACGATTGTGTTTATTGGTTGGCTTTTGATTTTTTTGAGACAGGGCTTCATTGTGTAGCCCAAGGCTGGCCTCTGCTCATGGCAGCCCTCTTGCTTCAGCCTCCCAAGTACCAGGTCTACAGGTGTGCACTGCCATGCCTGGCCTCTCGGATTATTTGACAACCTGACAGCACCAGGAATCAACAAATGTCAAATGACAGACAAAAGTCACTCTGAGGCAGGGGGCTTGGGCAAATTAGTTGGGCAGATCGGTGGGACCCATGCGTCAGTCACAGAGCTCTAGCATCCAGGTGCAGAACAGTTTCCGGGAACAATCAGAAAATACTACCTCTAATTCTTCTCGGGAGAACTCAAGCAGGGTTTTCCCAGGTTGGCCTCTATCCTACCTGGCCTGAGAAGCAGGAGACAGAAGGATGACCACTATTCAGCTCTTCACTGTGGAGCTCTCCCTTCCACAGCAGCCTACTCGTACCCCACGCATGGAATGTGCTTCTTTTCCTACTTTTAATTGGCCCATACTCAGTCTGTAGAGCATGTTTCTTTTCCTACTTTAACGAATGTAAAACCTCACTACCTTTAATGCTTTTGTCTAATTCTTTGTTCAAGGAAAGAAGAACCTAGAACAAATCCCTAGATGGAGTCCCCGGCACCGCAGAACCTTGTAACTATTCTGCTGCTGAGAAGGCTTTGGGGTCTCAGTGGCTTTCCAGGACTGATGCTGTCTCTTCCCCCACTCCCACCTCTTCATTCTCATCTCCTTCTTCTTTCCCCTGGAGCCATCCCAACAGCCTGTTCTCCTTGTTCCTTAGTATGTGGGGTTGTGTCTCACTTTAGGGCTTTTATGCCAAATGAATTCTCTGCCTGGAATGTTCTTCGCTGGAATTCCTGCTCAACTCCTTTACCGTGTGTGTGTGTGTGTGTGTGTGTGTGTGTGTGTGTGTGTGTGTGTGTTACTGGAGATTGAACCCAGCACATTCCTGCTGAGCTACATCCTCAGCCCTTTCAACAATTTTTAATTTGTTGAAATTTGTTGAGCTCTCTTAGTAAGAGAGAGCTCTCTTAGTAAGAGCTCTCTCTTACTAAGTTGTCCAGGAAAGGTTCATACTCTTGTGATCCTTCTGCCTCAGCCAACAAGATTGCTGCAGTCATTTGCTTTCTCTAACTCTTGCTTAAAAGTCTTCTTCTAGGCATGGCAGCACATATCTGTAATCCCAGCAATTGTGAGGCTGAGTCAAGAGGATCCTTGCAAGTTTGAGACCAGGCTGCATTACAAAGTGAGTTCAAGGCCAACCTGAGCTGCATAAGGAGACCCTGTCTCAAAAAGACACATAGTAACACAAAAGTCAGGTTGCACAGCCACTCAGGGAGGTCTCGAGACAACAAGGATGGGGAAGCAGGCTTCCTGGTCTGAGCAGGCACCGAACCTGCAGTGCCTGGCACTCAGGCTGTGGCAGCACAGTCCCTGCCAAGCTGCTGCCAACGGCCTTTGAGATCCCCAATCTTCTGTGAAGCACCTTGCCCCGTACTTTATTCTGAAAAAAATTCAAACATGAGGCAAAATGAGAGACTTTGCCATGGCTTCCTGTGTGCTCAGCCTCTAGGTATACACTTTAATGTACTTGTTTTAACACTGTTCACCCCTAGTTAAGTATGTCTTAAACTCTTCATGGATCCATTCTTTATTTTTTTTTTCTTCCCTCAAGTGTGGTTCTAAGGCTAGAAATACAAATTTTCAAATGCCCTCCTAGACCCATTGAATATAAACTTGGCAGGAAGTGCTGAAGGTGGTAGCAGGGAGCAAGGAAAGTGACACAGCCTGCTTCCTGTGTGTGTGTGTGGGGGGGGGACAGAACACTAAATCTAGGGCCTCTGCCCCAAGCCCCAGCCCCAGTCCCTTTTTAATTTTTTCTCTTGACAGATCTCCCTAAGTTGCTGAATAACTCATGTTGGGCTTGAATTTGACACCCTCCTGCCTCAGCCTCTCACACTACTGGGATGACAGGTGCACAGCAGCAAACAAACCGTCAGGTAACTCAGGGTATAGCTCAAGCTTGATGGGCACTCTTTGCCCCCATTTCCCCTTTGATCCCTTTCCCTCTCCTTCTCTTTCTGTCTACTCTTTCCCTCCTTCCTCCCTCCCTCCTTCCTTCCCTCTATTCCTTCCTGGTGCTTAGCCTACCCTAAGTTGTGGGTTGAAACCCATCACTGGCTGTTCTCAGAACCACCCGGGCAGTTGCCTGGTGCTGCTCCCTTGTGACCCCAGCACTCCACATGGCTGAAGTCAGAGTTCTCCTCAGGTGCTTGGCCAAAGAGAGACTGTGATGACACAGCTGTATGCAGAAGCCTTTCCCACCACACACACCAACTGCTTTCTCCACATGAAATGGCTCTGTATGGCTTTAGAGAAGAGACTAGAAAGTTGTAGGTTTGGAAGCAATCCTAAATCCAGCAAGCTGTATGGCTGTTGCAGCTAAGTTACTTGTCCTTTGCAAGCCTTGTTTCCCTCTCTACACATCAGGGGATGGAAGGGTATATATCTCCCAACAGATGGGGCCAAAGTGGTAAAAAGTGTTAGTTCCTCAAAATTAGACTCATCCCAACCTAAAGAGAAAAGCTAAAGACCACCACTCTGTCCAAGCAAGAAGCACCCCTTCCTCAGCCTGAGAGGCAAAAATAAATTGTTAAATAGGCTTACAGGAAACCCTCTTATTCTATGGAATGCCCGTTCTGTAAGGCAGCAAAGAGCTGCTGTCATATGTATTCCCCCAGGTGCTTCCAGACCCTTCCATAGCTAAGTTAGTCTATAAAGCAGATTCTCTTCCTTTGTTCGTGATCAGTGGCCTTCTCACCCTTCACCAGTCTACACTCAGACTAAAATAAAGGTTTCACTGTCTGCCTCAATCCTGCTGGTCTAGTGGTCTCAGTCGCTCCTTGGGACCTAGCCTGATGAGAAGGACAAAGGCCAGGCCCCACGAGCCCCCAGTGTGCTAGATGGCACTGGCTGTGGCCCCCACAGGAGAGCTGCATGGGGGAACGACTCCCACAGAGATGACAGCACCCTTGAGCCAAGGTGCCTGAAACAGAGGCTCCTGAATTCAGGATGTCTTTCCTGAAGAGGTAGGAAAGAGAGAGCAAAGCAGGGGTGCTGTAGATAAAACCTTGGGAGGAAGAGAGGCTAGGCCGGTGGCCAGGAGCTGGTGCTGAGCCCCTCCCTCCTGGGAGCTTGGGAGCTGGGCTTTGGTTCTCCATGCAGAGAACCCCAGGCTATGTCCTGGATTTCAGCTGTGTGCTTCACTATCTGGCCCCACCAAGTTTTATCTGTCTCTTCTTTGCCCTTCCAAGATGCTCCTATTTCTGTTTCCCCTCTGGTTTTCGGGCTTACAGGAAACCCTCTAATGCTATGGAATGCCATTCTATAAGACAGCAAAGAGCTGTCTGGGGTTTCCTTTTTCTCACCATGAACATGAGCGCCCTGAGACTGTCAGTTCTGGGCTGTAGGGGCACTAAGGAAATAGTATCATCTAGGCCTATCCAGAGTGCAGGTTTTCTTCACTATTGTGCAAGAGGGTTAGTTATAAGAGAGGGTTGTTACAAATTTAGCTCTCTCTTGCAGTCCTGCTCTCAGTCTATGTTTACTGCATGCACATACACAAGTGTTTTCCCTTACCTTTCCACCTTTTGCTGGGGAATGATATAGCAAGACGACCCTTCCCAACAGGGAGGGCCTCAGCCTTGGACTCTCCATCTTACAGAACTGCCACAAATAAATCTCTAGTCTCAGGCATTCTACTACAGCAGCACAAAACACAAGACAGCATAAGATCCCAACTGCAGCCACTAGTGTCGCAAATACGGGTGGTGGGGAGAAACCCTGAGGAAGGTAATTCTCAAACAGGGTCACATTAACACACACACAGCTCCAGCTACATGATAGAAGAGCCCATTTTTATAGTCTTGAAAAACTAATACATGTTTACAATATACAATGAAAAATTGACCATGGGGTGTTGGTACAGATACATATTACATCTTAGTCCTTTTTACGTCCCTTTCTCCCTCCCCTCTCCTTGCATCCTGACATCCCCTTCCCCTCTGCTAAAGGTATCACTTCCTGTTCCTTAGTGTTACTCTTTAATTTTATAGAAGAGCCTGCATTGTAGTAGGTTTCCTCAAATTTAGAAAATAGGTAACTTACATGTCTCAGTTATTCTTCTCTCTTTGCTGGGATAAAATACCCAACACCCAACATGAAGGAAGGAAAGATTTACTTAGCTCACAATTTGTGGAGGTTTCAGTCCATACTCAGATGGCTCCAAGGCAGAGGGGCACATGGCAGAGAACAGTTTGTGGCAGTGCAAAACAGCAAAGAGCAGAGCGAGGTGCAGCGGCTGTGGCTTCTGGCCAGCCTCTCTGCCTTCCTCACATTGTAATGCAGATTCAGGGTGGGGGTAGCATTCACACCCACAATCTGCACACTGGGTCATGAATCAGTCACAAACTCTAGAAGCCACCTCAATGACTGCGTGAGGCTTGGGGAACACCCGCCACAGACCATGACGCTATGCTAAGAGTATCTGATCCAGGCTTGTACGCAGGCTGAGAGCGACACACAGTCACTTCCACAATGAAAACATTTAAGAGCCCTTGCATAAATGGAACCCTGGAAGTAGTCATGAATCAAAACTAGGCTGAACGCTCACTGAGTGTTAAGTACACTTTTGTGGTAGTCACTGGAGTGGCAATCGTAAGCCTATCAAAAACTCCTGTCACCCAATTGGGAGGAGAGCAATGCAAACAAACAAAAAAAAAAAACACATTAAGTGGAAGAAATGCTCTTAAGGATGGGTGGAGGCTGAGCAGAGAGACACCAAGCCTAAAGCCCCATCACAGCCCTGCTAGGTCATGGTGGTCCTAGAATGAGCAAGAGGTAGCCAGGGAAGGGCATTTCTGGAGAAGACTGAATGTGCAAAAACACGAGTGGAAGTGATGTGCTTGGAGGAGAAGGAATAAGAGGCACGGCAGGGTGCTGGAGCAGCCAGCAGAGAGGGGTGGGCTACAGCCCAAAGGGCGCCACACACTGCTCTAAGCATGCTAAACTTGTCCGGTGGACAGTGATGTCCAAGAAAGAATGGAAGAAAGGTTAGGACTTCTTTTTGCATTTATAGTACTTTCTTTAATTTCTAGTTTTATGTTTTTAAAGAGTACATGTATGCATATTGTTGTAGTGAAAGTGCCTGTGTGCTTAGTGCATGATCAAAAATGGTCCTGGCGGGGCTGGGGAAATGGCTCAGTGGAATAAGCGCTTCCCTGGCAAGCACAAGGGCCTGATTTCAATAGCCGGTTCCACCAAAGGAAAAAAAAAAAAATGGTCCTGGGAGGGGCTGAGGGGCTGAGGCACTGGAGGGGGAGCGTGAGGAGGAGGAGGGGGAGAAAGCTTTAAGTAGAGAAAAGAAGAAATTAGGCTGGCATGTTGAAAATGGCCCTTAGGGGCCGGTGCAACAGCTCTGCAGACTAAACGCCTGCTTAGGCAAGCACAGGGACCCAGGTTTGATCCCCATTGCCACATGCCCCACCAGCCCCACTCCCTCGGGTGTGCGGGTGTGCGGGGCATGGTGACACATGCCTGTACTCCCAGCACTGGAAAGGCTGAAAACAGGAGGATGAAGTATGACTCTGAGTCTGAGCTGTGTAGTGAGACCCTGTACCAAATGCATTGAAAAATAGAAGGAAAGAAGGGAGGGAAGGAGGGAGGGAGGGAGGGAAGGAGGGAGGGAGGGAGGGAAAGAGGGA
>PVKA01049665.1:0-13122 GCA_004027165.1 Ctenomys sociabilis | reverse complement strand
TTTTTTTTTTTTTTTTTTTTTTTTTTTTTTTTTTTTTTTTTTGTCTTTTTGAGACAGGGTCTCACTGTGCAGTTCAGGCTGGCTTTAAGCTCACTTTGTAGCTCAGGCTGGTCTCGAACTCACAACAATCCTCCTGCCTCAGCCTCCCGAGTGCTGGGATTACA
Source organism: Ctenomys sociabilis (assembly GCA_004027165.1). Lineage (NCBI taxonomy): Eukaryota > Metazoa > Chordata > Mammalia > Rodentia > Ctenomyidae > Ctenomys > Ctenomys sociabilis. Next base: position 12,958 of record PVKA01049665.1, on the reverse strand, counting down.
AGCATGCGCCACCACGCCCGGCTCTCTTTTTTTTTTTTTTTTAAGATCCTTTGTTAATGTGCAGTCTGTGTTACAGTGTTGGCACTTTTTAAAGCAGTGCCTGCTAGTGCTTGTCTCAGGCCTGGCTGAATAGAGCGGCACATAGATGGATGTGTGGTATGTCCCACTAGAAGTGCATGCTTGAGAAGTGTTCAGGAAGCCTCTGCTGGATTGCAGAATATTGGTTGAAGTAATTCCTAATACAATGATTGCAAGCAGAGCACTTTCCCCCATTCCCCCCCCCCCCATTTTTATCAAACGCAAACACAAGCAGTCTTTCTATGAGTTAAATTCCATATAGGAATATATAAAAGCAGCAGTTAGTTACATTTGTGTTGGGTAGTATAGACCCGGGGATGTCTGTGATGCAGCACTCTCTCCCCGCCTGAAAAGTTTTCCTGAGCTCTGCCATCTTTCTCCTTGCAGAGATTCCTTGGCTTCTGGAATTTAATTCCTGCTATTAAAAATTTCACTCTTGTGTCCATGTGTGTGATGGGACTGGGAATGAAGCCAGGGCCTTTGCACTGAGCTACATCCACAGCCCTTTTTTATTTTGCTTGTCTGTAGGTAGGTAGATTGGTCAGTTGGTATGTATTTTGAGATAGGATCTCACTATGTGGTTCAGGTTGACCCTGAACTCACTTTGGTACCGGGGATCAAACTCAGGATCTTGTGCTTGCCAGGCAAGTGCTTTAAGCTGCTGAGCTATCTCCCCATCCCTGAATTTATTTGTATCCCAGGCTGGTCTTAAACTTAAAGCAGGCCTCCTGCCCCAATCTCCTGAATGCTGAGTTTACAGGTGTGTACCACCAGACCTTTGTAAAAGCTTAACTATTGTCTCATTTGATGACCTCAGTAAATTAATCCTCAATAAAATTACATGTTAGGTTTTTTTCTTTTTGTTTCTTTTTTTAAAATTGTTTGTTGTTTTGGGACAAGGTGATGGTATGCAGTTCAGCCTGCCTTGAGCTCATTTTATAGCCTGGCTGGTCTCAACTTGCAATGATCTTCCTGCCTCATCCTCCTAAATGCTGGGATTACAGATGTGAGCTACCATGCCCAGCTATGCTAGGCATTTTAAATATGAGGAAACAAATTTAAAGAAGTAGTGGTATTAGAAATCCAGTTCACTCTTTTTTGATGTGTAGTTCAGAGCGGCCTTGAACTCACTAGCCTAGGCTGTGCTACCCCAAGTGATCCTCCTCCTGCCTCCACCTCCAGCATGCTGGGATTGCCGAGTGCGCCAACACGTCTGGACAAATAGAGTAGTGGTCTCAGCAATCAAGTGTGGTCTGTCTGTCCTCAAGGCTACCTTTAAGCCTTTGAGGTGGAGAGGAACCCCACTTGGCCTGAGAACAGTCTGCTTTCAGGTGAATGAAATATATTTTAGGGACGTGGTATTTGTCAGTTTTGGGGACTGGTTGCCTGAGATCGTCGCTGATCTGAATGGCTAGAGTGTAGAGCTTGTTAATGAAGCTTCTGATCTGGAGCGCTGTGTGGGCTATGCTCTGTGTTTCCAGCTGGTTCTGGAGCTCCTAGTTTCAGGGTGGCACGAGCAACAGGTGTGTTACCTATAGGTAATATACATAAGTTTGGAAGCACTTAGAGCAGTTGTCTTTCATTTTTTTCTTTATTTACATAACCCCTACTTTGTTTTTCAGGTTGTGTTCTGCCTTGCATAATACTGAGGTGCCATTTTTTTTTAACACTTAACAGGGCTGGCCAGATAACTCAGCAAATTAAAGTGCCTGCTTAAGTAGACACAGGGACTGGGGTTCGATCCCTAGCGTGCTGTGCCAGCCCTGCTCCCAGGGCATGTTGAGGTGGCTGGCGATTGACACTGGACATGGTGGTGGGAGCTGTAACCCCAGCGTTCAGAAGGCTGAAAACAGGATCACTATGAATCTGATCTGTGTGATGAGACCCTGTAGAAACCTGTACTTGGGGGGAAAAAAAAAAGTTTTAACAGATACTTTCTAGTACATAATAACATTTTAAATGAAGTGATATTATTTTAAAATAGATTTGATGGACTCTAAATAGCACAGAGATGTAACATCTTCTATTCATTTGAAAAAGCTTTTAACATGAATTTGCCCATATATATATATATATATATATATATATATATATATATTTTGGCAGGACTGGGGCTTGAACTCAGGCCGTTGCACTTGCCAGGGAAACGCTTATTCTACTGAGCCATCTTCCTTGCTCTGACTTTATATTTAATGTTTTTGAGTATTAAAATTTCCTTTTTTTAAAAATTTTTTCTTTGATTTCTTCTTTTTTTGTTTTTTGGCCCTGTTCAGCCTGCCCTGAGGGTGGGGCTGGTGCAGCATGTGTTGCCTGAAATCAAACTGCAGTGCTCTGCACCTCCCTAAGTTTGCCTAAGCAGGTGCTTCAGACCACTGAGCCATCTCACTGGCCCCGAGTATTAAAATTTCTAATTAGTTGCACACAGTTGCTTAAAATAATTTTTGTTAAATCTGATTATTCAAAAAGTAAATTAATGTTGTTAATTTAATGTTAAAATATATTTATTACTTTTTCCTATTTGGCTCATATAAGTGATTATTCTTTTAAAAATGAGAAAACATTTTGCATCAATTCTATTTTAATCTCTGAGAAAAGACAGAGTCTCACTATGTAGTTTAGACCTGCCTTAAATTCATTATGTGGCCCGGGCCGGCCTTGAATGCATGGTGATCCCACTGCCTCAGCCTCCTGAGTGCTGGGGTTATAGATATGCACCACCATATCCAGCTAATGCTGAGAAATTTTAATCATAGATGGATCAAGACATCAGAATGGAGTTGTTTTTGTTGTTCTTGTACCAGGAATTGAACTCAGGATGTCATCCTTGCCAGGTGGGCTTTGTACTGCTGACCTGTGTGCTCAGCAGAAATGGAGTTTAAATGAACAGTGTGTCATGTCTTTCGCTTCTGAATTGTTCATGTGAGAATTGTATGATCATTGTTGGATCATTTTACAATTTTGATAAACTAAAAATGAAAATTGTTTGACCTGCAAAAGGAGATGTTAGAATCATTGAATTTCTTTTTTAATGCAGAGTATAGGGTCTACAGGGTCTCACTGCACAGATCGAACTGACAGTGATCCTGTTCTCAGCCTCCCAAGCGCTGGGATTACAGGGGTGTGCTACCACGCTGGCTCTCAGCCGCCACCTGCATGCACCCGGGGGCGGGGCCAGCACGGCTCGCCTAAGCAGGCGCTTTAGTCTGCTGAGTTACCTGGCCAGCCCAGGATCATTCATTTTTAACACAGTATCTTCCTTTGGGTTGTGGTGTCATGATTTTATACATCTACTTTTTTATGTATTTGGTACAGGGTCTACAGGGTCTCACTGCACAGATCGAACTGATAGCGATCCTCCTGTTCTCAGCCTTCCAAGCGCTGGGATTACAGGTGCACGCAACCGTGCCCTGGCCCAGACTTGGTTGCTGTTTCATCATGCCCTGAAGGCGGGGCCAGCACGGCATGCTGAGGATCAGACTGGGTCACTGCATTCTGCCAAAGCAGGTGCTTTAGTCTGCTGAGCTATCTGTACAGCCCTTAGGATTTTAATTGTGTAGACTTGGCTGCAGGCATAGCACTCTAGGAGCTGAGTTTTAGGAAGTACAGATAAGGAAGCAGGAAATCTCACCAGACCGGGTCTTTGCACATGAAGGGGTCAGGTATGAGGCCCAGGCAGCTGTGGGAGGGGAACAGGACGCAGCGGTGCACTGGGCCTGTATGGGTGGCGCCGACACTGACTCCAAACCTCCACGCAGGGTTGCCAGCTGTCTAGAGAGCAGTGTTGGTGTCTATCCCTGTTTTCACCTCTTTTGCCCTTCATTGTTCCTAGAACTGAGTACCCCTTTGGAGGTTTTAGAGCATGGGTGGATATAGACTGTGTTAGCTGGGATGGGCTGGTGAGAGTCACCTATTCTGAGTACCAGGGCCTGTGCTTTGGGGGCTTCTTTGAGAAATTTCTCCAGATTTTTTGTTTATTTGTTTTATTTTGCTTATTTTTGTCTTTTTGAGACAGGGTCTCACTATGTCGTTCAGGCTGGCCTTAAGCTCACTTTGTAGCTCAGGCTGGTCTCAAACTCACAACAGTTCTCCTGCCTTAGCCTCCCAAGTGCTGGGATTACAGGCATGTGCCACCATGCCTGGCTTCTCCAGATTTTTTAATGCAAAGATGAAGGACTGAGTTTTTTTTTTTTTTTTCCTTAGTTTTTTATGTGTCTAGTATAGGATCTTGCTATGCAGCTAGTACTTGTAGTGAACCTCCTGTTTTCAGCATCCCCAGTGCTGGGATTACAGGCATACACCACCATGCCCAGTCTTGGTGGCCTCTGTGGTGCTGAGGATCGAACCTGGTCCTTGTGTTTGCCTGAGCAGGTGCTTAGTCCGCTGAGCTATCTCCCCAGCCTTGAGTTATGTTTGAATGATGTGGTGGCTCTGCTAGCTCAACAATATCAGCTTGGCTTTTCTTTCTTTCCCCTGGTGGAGGCTAGTGGTGCCGCTGTTCTGCTTGCCGAGACTTGTGCTTGTTTTGCTTTCCTGAATGGTTGAATCATCCATCTTTCTAGCAACTGGAGGGAAGAAGAAGAAGGACTTTGCTCAGACCACAGGTGCTTGTCTGAGTCTCACCCAGGAGGCCTTGCTGAAGCAGCAGTGGCCACGCGCTGCCGAGCTCATGCACAGCTACCTACAGACCCTGGAGGACTCGGACAGCAGCAAGCGGCAGGCGGCGCCCGAGGTGAGCAGCCCTGACTCTCATGGGCGAGGATCCTACGCCACCTCGCTGAGCTGCTGAGAGCAGTCTTGCCAGGAGGGCTGGTGTCAGGACATTTTCACCCATTTCTTTTCATTTGTTACCATTTTAGCAGGGACTCCAGATCTGACCTCTGGGTTCCCAGACCCCGGATATCAGTGCATTCCTTCTTCCTTCCCCTGCACTGGATGATTTTCATCATCAGACAAAAACACTGTGATCTCTGTTAAAATCATCTTTTGATTAAGCCTCTTTCTTGGGCTTTGTACCTGTTTCCTGCTCTCTCAGTAAAACTTTGCAAGAGTCATTCTCTGTCCTCACCCAGAGTCATCTGTTAAGTTTTATCAAGACATAATTAACAAGCACGTTATGCAGTTCACCCACTGAAGGTGGGTGAGCCCAGAGCCTTCGCATAGCACATCCCTAGCCCTTTGTGTTTTTTATTTTGAGACTGGATCTCAGTGAGTCTCCAAGTTGCCCAGGTTGGGCTGGAACTCCTGCTCCAGCCTCCCAGAGTGCCAGGCTTTTGGCTTGGGACACCACACTGCCTTTGTGGAAAATTCTTAAATTGTCGTTCTCCGTACAGAGCAGATGTGGTCCTCAGAAGGGGTCTCAGGAGACTTGTGGTCTGTTGTCCTCATCTACAGAAGGCGAAGAGGCTGAGACCGGGGACAAAGCCAGTGTGCCTGGAACTCCAGTTTTCTGGAGTAGTCTCATTACACTGAGTAAAAACTTATGTTTGTTACTAATCTATGCTATATTATTAAGTATAGAGTTATTACTATTTATTATTTTTCTATTTATTTTTATTATCATAGTCACTATGGAACTCAGGCTGGCCTAAAACTCAGCCATCCGCCTGTCCTATCTTCCCAAGTGCTGGGATTACAGATTTGTACCCCTACCCCTAAAAGTTTTATATTATGTATATTCACTACCATTATTATTATTATTATTACTATTATTATTTTATGTTTAGTACAGGGTCTGCAGGGTCTCATTCACTATGTGGACTGGACCTGTAGTGATTCTGTTTGCAGCCTCCCGAGCGCTAGGATTACAGGCATGCACCACCACGCCTAGTCTCAATCTGCATACTCCAGGAGCATGGCCAACATGGCACATGGGATCCATTTCTGGCTACTGCACTCTGCCTAAGCAGGCGCTTTAGTCCACTGAGCTATGTGGCTGGCCCTTGCCTGCCTTTTTTAGATTGCTGATTTATTTTATTTTTTTCGGAACCGGGGATTGAACTCAGGTCCTTGTGCTTGCCAGGCAAGCACTTATTCTACTGAGCTATTGTCCCGGCCACAAGATTGCAAATTTAATGATGCTATTACACTTACTTAGCATTTTTATTTTATATTTTACTTTTTTTTTTTTTTTTTTTGACATAGGATACAAAAGAATTTATTTAGGCTGGCCTTGAGCTCATGGTGATTCTCCTGCCTCAGTCTCCCAAGTGCTAGGATTACCACTATGTCATAGGCCTATGTCACCACTGCCTGCTTTACTTAGTTTTAAATTAATTCAAATAATTGAGATTTTATTCCATAGTATATGATACTAGTTTTACTAGATAAACTGTAATAAAATATTGACAACAGTATTCCCTAGGAAAAAGAATTACAGGGTTTTCAATGTTCCAATCTGAAAAAAAATTAAAATCCTTACATTTTGGTAGTAATTTTTGCTTTGACAGATTATATGGAAGCTTGGAAGTGAAATTCTATTTTACCACCCCAAAAGCAATGTGGAGACTTTTAATACCTTTGCGGACCAGATGAAAAACATTGGCGTCTTGAATTACTTGAAGGTGAGTGGAGGCTCTGACTTTGCATGTGTGTCCCCCCTTCCCCATGTGCATGGCTTATGTGTGTGCAGATGGGTTACCGTGGAAAGAGGCTGAGACATTGAGCATGCTTTGCTCCCTGTTAGCCCTCACATCGGTGTCCACAGTTATCTGGCATAGGGAATGACCAGGCTGTATTCCACGGGGCCACACGGCAGCTTCCTGGGCTGAAGGACAATTTCCCTGCATAGTGGTGTGAAGTATCACTAATAGGAGGGAGACTGCCTTGGTGGAGGTGCTCCCTGCTGGCTCGAGTCCTGCCGTGTGGACTGTTCTGGGGTTTAGGGACCATGTGGCTTCCCGGACAGAGGGGCTTCCTAGCTGAACAAGGAGGAGGCCTTCTGCATGCTTCTTTGATCAGGGAGATGGGGTGGACTTGTAACAGACTTGCTGGGTCAGCCCCCTGTGGCTCCTGGAATCTTCTCAGTGAGGACACTGGGCAGGAGCCTCATTTCTTGCTCTGGAATCTGAGGTGACAGTTAAGCAGTGAAATGTGTTTTACTGGGAATAACTTGGGAAGTGCTGTTGTTTCCCAGGCAGGGTACCCTACGTGGTTCTTGTAGAAAATGGAGTATAGGGGAGCGCTGGCAGGGACACAGCAGAGGAGGCCTGCTTGGATTTTTTCATTTTGCTATCTTCTATTGGCGAGTTTACAGAATTTAGTCCTCACTTACGCAGTGCAGTTTCATGGGCCCTTCGCTGCAAGACTGAAATGTTGCCAGGGGTGTCTCACCTTTCGTGTCCCACCGAGGACACATCCAGCCTGATCCGCATTTCCTGAGCTGTTACTCGTGGCTCTCTGATGGCCTTGGTGACGGGGCTTTTCCTTGTTGCTGTGCAGATCTCCTTGCAGCATGCGCTGTACCTTATTCACCATGGGATGCTGGAGGACGCAAACAGAAATCTCAGCCAGGCGGAGACGTGGAGGTACGGGGAGAAGTCGTCTTCCCAGGAAATACTGATCAACCTTGTTCAGGCCTATAAAGGGCTTTTGGAATATTATAGCTGGTCGAAGAAGAAGATGGAATTGTCACAGCTTGGTGAGTGAATCTGAAGTGTGTTCATAAGAGACTGAAAGACAGAAGTCATTGTAAGGCATGACCCACTCATCTGCCTGCTGACCTCGTCCAGATGGTGCAGAGAACAGGTGCTTTTTTCTTGGTCATCCTTTATATTTCTTTTTTTCTTTCTTTTCTTTTTGTCTTTTTGAGACAAGGTCTTGCTTTGTGGCTTAGGCTGGCCCTGGACTTCCTTTGTGGCCCAGGCTGACCTCGAACTCACAGTGATCCTTCTGTCTCAACCTCCTGAGTGCTGGGATTATAACGTGCATCTCCTCACCTGGCAGGGTGCATCACCTCACTCCTTTACAATTCTGATACATCAAAAATCTCTCCGTCATAGCACAGGAGGTTCATTTGTTACACTGATGACCCTTTTAGATGCATTACTCCCCCCCATGATTTTGTCAAAGATAAACACAGCTGCACATTCACCAGAGCAGAGGAAATGAATTTGATTCACTAACTACAGCGGAAGGAACCAGGCTGTCTTCTGATTGGTACAGAGATGACTGCTTTCAAGGGGAAGAAGGCACAGCGGGCCTTCAGCAAGGCCAGGAAGCGAGAAAGTGCAGAAGCAGAGGGGGCGGTGGTTGTGTGAGCCCACCTGGCTTTCTGGGTGGCCAGGGCCATCAGGCAGTGTCTCAGTGACTTTCTCAGGACTGAGACTATACTGGACTCCTTTGGCTGAGTTTGGAGATGTTTCAGGCCCTGGTCGGCTAGTTCCAAAGCAGGACAGTATGGCAGAGGGGCATCACAGAGGAGAAGCAGGAAAGCAGTGAGATCAGGAAGGAGGGGACAAGTTTTGTGGGCCACTTGCACCCCCGGGATCCTGTCACCTCCCTGAACCTGCTTCTAGGCTGCAGACTTGGAGGGCATGTGGATGACTCAGCTGAAGCAGTTCACTGGTGCAGCAGTGTGCTCAGCAGGAAGGGCTTGAGCTGGGCTGGGTGTGGCTGTGCCTGTCGGGGTCGTCCTGTCCGGGTCTCTAGGCAGGCAGGCTGCAGCCTTCTCCAGAGGGCTCCCAGGAACCTAGGGAACTGGCTTTTGGTGAAGCTGATGGTTTCCAAGAAAGGCCGCACAGTTTCTTAGTGGCTGTTACCACAAGGATCAACATTCCCTTATACACAGAATGGCTTTTTGCAATTTTTGTGCCTTGCAGAGCACTCATGTTTTACGCATTGGGCAGGGTGAAGTGGTTTTTCTGCGCTCATTTTCCTGATCCGCTGGCCTCCAAGCCCTGACTGCTCAGTTCTCAGCGGAGTCCATGCTTCCCCTCGGTGCTGATGTCCTCCCTCCCCTCCCCTAACCTCCGGCATGGTGCAAGTCTCGGTGCTTTCTTCCTTTTGTCGATTTTCCACAGCTTCTCCTCCTAATCCTAGTGTTGGCACTTGTTGCCACCTCCAGGGTGGGCTCTGGCCCTGTCCTTACGTGCGCCAGCATGGCACGCCCCTGGCCGCTAGTGGTCGCACTTCTCTCTAGTCTGTGGCTCTCCTTTCACTCTGCCTCATTCGTACCATGGTATTTTTTTGTTAGAAAAGGCTTATTGAGGGCTGGTGAGATAGCTCGGCTGACTAAGCACCTGCTTAGGCAAGTGCAGGGGCCTGGGTTCTATCCCTGACACTGCATGCCATGCTGGCCCTACCCCCAGGCATGCTCAGCTGGAGATGGATTCGGGCGAGGTGGTGTACACCTGTAATCCCAGCACTAGGGAGGCTGAAAACAGCAGGGTTACTACAAGTCCCAGCTGTGTAGTGAGACCCTGCACACACAAAAAAAGCTTACGGACACTCGCTGAGTTTTATTTATTTATTTTTGTATTTTAGGGAAGGCTCTGCAGGGTGTTCAGCATCTCACTACCAGACTGGACTCAGTGATCTGCCTATTTACAGCCTCTCAAGAGCTGGGATTACAGGTGTGTGCCACCACACCCAGTCTCAATTGCTATCTTGGGGTGGGGCCAGCATGGCAGGCCCCAGGATCATACCCCCAGCCCCTGCTCCTGCTTGCAGGTGCTTTAATCTGCTGAGCTATTTGGCTGGCCCTTTGCTGGGTTTTAAAGCCAGTATTTGCTTTTCTTCTTATATATGGTCAGGAAGAACTCAGGTAAATACTTGGATGACAGCAGTTGGCCATGGTGTTGTGACTACTGCTGCCAGTGGGCCCTGTGCAGCTGGCGCTTGGCTCTGCCACAGCGAGAGGTGGACAGCATGAGGCGTGGCACTTGTTAGGCCTTTGCCTCTGGTGTCTGTTTGTCATGACAGGAAATCGGGGCGGGGCTGGCTGAGCCACTGTGCTGCCTTGTGGGTGTGAGGCTGTGGCAGCTGGGAGCCCTTGCCCTGCAGACCTGCCTTCTACTCAAGGATCACTTTTCCTTCCTAAGCATTCTCTCTTTTTTTTTTTTTGGCAGAACTGGGGATTGAACTCAGGCCCTTGCACTTGCCAGGAAAGCACTTATTCCACTGAGCCATCTCCCCAGACCTCAAGCATTCTCTCTGCCTCACTTAGTTAATTTCTCTTGCTGAATTTCTGAGTCCATATTGATAGATACTTGGTTAGTCCACTAGGAAAAATACTGCCAGGGCTGGGGGCTTCTGTTGACAGCAGGTCTGAGTTCCTTTCCTTTGAAACCTTTAAGCTTGCAAAGTGGAACATGCAGAGGAAGTACGGGGAACAAATATAAGATGCAGTGGACACACTGGAAAAGAGCGCCTGGAGCTGCCGCCAGATTAGGGACACAGCGTTTATGCCCAGGTATTAAGGTGCTTGGGGCTTTTGCAGTTGGCATTGCTTTTCTAGTTTCATGTTTTTGGGGGTGGACCTTGTACCCTGCAACTTTGGTGAACTCCTTTATTCTACTAGGGTTGTAAGTAGATTCGTAGGATTTTCTGTTTACAGGATCACATCATCTGCAGAGGTAATTTTGCTTCTTCCTTTTAATTTAGATATCTCTTCTGCTGTTTTCTTGCTTAATTGCTCTGGCTACAGCCTCCAGCAAAATGAATAGAAGTAGCAAGAGAGGACTCTGTCTCATTCTGATTTGAGGGGAAGAGTGTGCAGTCTCACCATTAGGTTTGATTGTCGCGCGCCTCCTGCCTGCAGAATGACACGCGACCACCGTTCCTTCCTTCACACAGATGTCTTTATTAAGCTTCCTTTTACATGGCGTTGTGACTGCCCCGAGCACGTCCCGTCAAGCCCTTTAGTACCCTCACTCAGCCAATCCCCACTTGCCACCTGGCGTTTCCTCTTAGGCTGACAGGGAGTGCCTTGGTTAGGCGGCGCCTGTCTTTACCTTATTAGGCGATATTTACAGCTAAAGAACAGGTCTGCGGAAATCCCCCGAGGCGACCTCAGCGCCATCTTAAGGCGCGGCCCTCCACTTGCTCCCCACATCTTCCCCTTTTTGTTTTATTATCGCGCAGGGGAGAACAGAGGCTTGATCCCATTATGTAAAGGGGGCCTTCGCAAGACATGGACCCCGCGAGTGATCCCCGCGAGATCTACCCGCGCCGCCCAGTGCCTTTTTACTGAGGTGGGTTCTTGGGCACCAACCCACATGCAATCAAGCGTATTCTCTGGAGGCTCCGAGAACTGGAAACCTCGTAGGCCTCCCTGCAGTGCCTTGCCTTACACCCTGCGAACATGTGGGGAGGAAAGGGGGCATAACAGGCTCATGTCGCAAGCATGGATATCCAAATTTGTGCATCCTCAGGCGGATGCAAGGCGAGGAGAGCCTGCCTAACAATAGCTTGTTGTTGCCTATTTCTTTGCCAGCAGCGATATACAAGGTAGCTTAGAACTAAAATGGCGATACAGCAAATGATCAGCAGGGACAATGACCTGGGCCACCAGGTCACCCAGCCCGCAGCCTCGGCCAATGAATGCCATAGCCCCTCTGCCGAAATCGGAGGGACACGGGTTTTGTTTATCTGGGTAATGGCATGACTTAATTGCACCGTATAGTTAAGAAAGGTAGCATTCCAAGGGCCTTTTAAGTAGGCATTAAGCTGTTGGACTACTGTGGAAGCATTGTCTACTACATTAGGTATAACACAGATTTCCCCAAAACCCAACCCACACATCAACTTTTGCTGCATATTAAGAAAGTCCACTTGTTCCTGGAGCAAAGCAGTCTGCTGATTAAGTGATAGAATCCCAAAATGTATCTGACCATTCAGAGTCTCTTGAATCTCCAGGGCCGCTGTAACCCTTTCAGATAGTTGGTTCACCACGCCTGCAGTCTGGATCATCTGGCTGATGGCTATCCCTGCAGTAGCGGCGCTCGTGGTCGCGAGAGCAGTCGCCGCCACGATGGCCGCTGTGATGCCGAAGTCCCTTTTCTGGCGATACACTTGAAGGGGTGATTGCAGCTGTTCGGGGGGAACCTCCACAGGCATCATAATGGCCGTTGGGACCCTCACCACAAGGGCATGGCTATGAGACTTCGTCCAGCAGTTGGACAGGCTGCAATTACAGAACAGTTAAGTTTCCCAGCCCCCTCCTTAGAGTTATTCCAGACCACAAAGAAAAATGGGGGGAGCAGACATGGCATTGATACAATGGGGAACTCCTTTACTACTGTGACATTAACAGTGTGTTCGAATGAACCGGAGGCATTCCAGTACGCAGTGCCATTGAAAGCAGTGGACTTAACAATCATGAATGGCACCAAATCTAGGCAAGCTCGCTCCCCACACAGGTAATCACCAGTAGTGAGGTTGCCGAGTACAAGGCATCCATCTGAATCATATGCTGTTTGATTGTTGTCCCAGCTTGCTTTATGCGTAAAGCAGAGGGAAGGGGACAGGTGAAAACAATCTAAGTTTTTAGACAATAGCAGACCGTGTAAGGGCCTCAAAAATTGGGTGCGAGCTAGACGCGCCCACAGCCACTTTCACTTTTTCACCGTTCGCTTGCTGACGAACAGCCGAAAGGAAAATCCGAAAACGGTTCCGTGGTCCCTTGCTGAATCTAGTCAGGGCGCTTCCTGCCTTCCCATCACAGTTTGGCACCGCCTTCCAGGTGCGAACACCTAAACCATTAATTTGTGCATAGACAGCCTCAGGATAAATGCTTTGATCAGCAGCATATCGTCCTTCCCCTAACAGCATGTCTTTATCCCAGTACTGATTGCCAGCCGCTGCGTTCTCGGCTGCCTGCTCTATTGCAAACTCCTGGTAGGAGGTGCGCCAATCAAGGTACTGACCAGGGGAAAGGCATGAT
>PVKA01049664.1:0-12938 GCA_004027165.1 Ctenomys sociabilis | reverse complement strand
TCTCTGCATGGTCCAGCACCTGTGGGATCCAGTTTCCATGTTCTCTTCTTGTTTGCAAGCTGTCTTCATGCAGTTGCCCTTCAAAGGGCCCAGCCCCAAATCCCACCCCCTCACCGTGGGTAATTCAGGAACAGGGGACGCAGGGTCAGTGATTGTAGCTGAATTGTTTGGGAATGTATTCTAGTATTGTTAATGTCGCAAAAGCAACTTGACTGTTGGCTTATAGACAAATAGGGAGAATCATGCACCCTGTTAATAGCAAACCAGCCTCAGCAGTATTTTCAAGGGAAAAGGACATTACTGTACCACAACCATGAGTTGTGTAGGTATCTATAAATATCGTGTACACGTTATGAAACCACAGAGCTTGTTGTAGCCCCTGTGTACTAAATGCAGCTATCTCCCTGCTAAATATAGAAAATTCAACAGTGATCTTACAGAATCATCGAAAGGATTAACAACGTTTTACTACTAAAGCTTTAACCCTATTTAGGGGTTGGGAATGTGGGAATGCAAGAGGAAAATCTGAAACTTTAAACTATCTGATATGAGACAAGGAGAGAAATGGTGGGAAGGATCTTCCTGGTGAGAAGCGGGATACTTACACGCGTAGGTGAAGGGAAGTGGAGAATGACAAGAAACATAAGATCCAAAAAGGAGGAAATACACAGGGAGGAAAAACAGAAAGAAATCAAAGTAAAAAAGAGATAAAAAGGAAGAAGAGGAACAGTAAAGAAAGAAAACAAAAAAGAAAAAAGGAAGGAAAACAAATACATAACAAGGACAAAGAAAAATTCCCAAGCCCCAGCACTGGGGAAGAAAAAACAAGGTCAGTAAAACAAACAAACAAACAAAAAACAGTGAAAGCAATGCACACACTCACAAAAACAAAACAAACGAAGCACAGTTCGTTTCTTGGTGATTCTGAACTCATGGCTTTCTGCCAGGGTCCACATCCCCAGGGAGCGCCCAGGTCACCAGATCCCTGCTCACAGTGGGAAAAGCAGGCCGACCTCAGATTCAGGCTGGATGCAGGGCAGCAGGCAGAGGGCTGAGGGCTGAGGCTCCAGGGCAGAGAAGTTCAGGTTCAGGCCCAGCCCCTGGGGAGGGGGTGGGGTGGGACTCGGCCTGGGCCTGCGGCCTGCTCTGGTCCTTTAGCAGCTGGACCAGGACTGTCTGGCCTTCTGCCACTGTGGAAAAGTAACACCAGTCACACACGGGAAGCTGTCCCTGGCAGCTCTGAGTGCCGGGTTCAGACAATGATCGGGGCCTGGCCGAGTAGGGCTGCACTGGTGCTCGCTCGCACTGCGATCTCTCGCCACCTTTGGGTGCTGAAGGACCCTGGTGAGAGGAGGCTCCTGTACTCTCCCAGCAGCTCAGGCCCTTGCCAGACCATTTCGCCCTCCCTTCACCCCAGCTCCCCTGGAGGGCCCAGCTTTCACTTGGTTTCTGTAGATTTTCTCCCTGTTCCTTAAGCAATGAGCTGGAAGACAGAGAGGGCCTGCAGATTGGCCCTCCCTTCTCTGCACCGGATTCCACTTTCAACTGTATCCAATCCCGGTAATAATGGCTCCATAGCCAGCTGCCCTCTTTTCACAGTTACGAACATGGAAAAGTAAGGTCGAAAGACCGTTCACACTATGGCGACTGAGGCTTACGCCTGAGGACTCCACTTTGCCCAGTGACAGCACCACTACCAAAAACCCAAGCCTAGTGTTGGCCATCGCGCCTGAAGTCTCCTCCCAGTACACTGATCTGAGATTCTCTCATTTGTCACCTCCCTGGGGCTCTTCACCCCTGAAATGACCACCACGCACTATCTCGGGTACCCAGCTCTTCCCTCCCTTGAGCTTTTCTGTATCCTTCCTCCTTCCAGGTTATAGGAGCTTCAGACAACCTCCTCCCTTCCCTTCCCTTCCATTCCCTTCCCCTCTCCCCTTCTCTGCCTCCCTCCTCACCCCTCCTTCTCCCCGTCTTTCTCCTTCCCCTCCTCTCCCCCTTCACCTCTTCCTCCCCTCCTCTTTCTGCTCCTCCAAGAACTACCCCAGTGATTCTGTATCCTGCACACACATTAGGAGGTCTGCACCCAGGCCCCAAAGGCCAGCTCCTGTGCCCATTCTTACTCTGCTCAGGCTCAGCTGACAGAGAGGCTGTAAAGTCCCCCAGGCAGTGCACGCAGCACACTAACCTGAACTCCAATGACCTCTTCAGCCATGCACTCAATTTCCACCGTGCCGTGCACCCCGTAAAATCCAGCCTGTTCTCCAAAAGAACAGCCGGTAGAATTTACATTCTTCTTTGTGCGTGGGGATGGTGGCCCGGGAAGGAGTGGGAGCTGGAGCGCCTGGGGGAGCCCTGGAGGCGGAGGCACAGCCATTAGGGACCCGCTGCACCCACGAATGCGTCCGGGGACACCTGGGCTAGGACTTCCGCAGCAGCACAGCCTCGCATGCCCTGAAGGAAGCAAAGAGCGGCCGCTCCCAGCTGGTCCAGTTCCCCGAGGTGGGCGGAGCCAGCATGGAGCTGTCCCGTTGGGCTCCTGCCTCCTCTTTGCTCCTGGGTCCAGCCACAGGTCGGTACCAAGGGAAGCATCTCTGTAACTTTCTGCCGCTCTTCCCCGCTGAGGCCAGCAGAGGGCGGCGTCGCACAAAAAAGCTCACCTGGCAAGACGTGTTCTGTCTGCTCACTGTGTTCCAAGCTCAGGCTGTGGGCTCCAGGTTATGATGAGGATCCCAGGATGTGAACAACCACTTTGGCTTCTTCCTTGCTTTACGAGATTAGCACTATGCCCTTGGCTCGTGTATTTGTTCTAAATTAGGCATGTTCCTCACCTGAGCCCACTTGAGATGACATTAGCCTGTGTCGGGCGTGCTGGTGGGTTCAGGTGAGGTGCAGGGAGCCTCAGTTTGGAGTCTTTTCTCTCTTTTATTTATTTATTCATGTATTTACTTACTATTTATTCATTTTAATCAATACAGACAGGATACCTGTCCACACACTATTAGTACAAATCTTCTCACTGAGTGAATCGAAAGTAGTTGTATAACTAGCCTTACTATTCTGTATATACAAATACAAACTGGTCCTTCCTTTGTAGCCTCTTTTGTTCTTAGTCCTGTCAGACATGGGGATTTCATTACATTAATATGGTCTTACTTTATACATCTCCTTTTTATACTTCTCTACTGCATGGTTAAGACCAAGATAAAGCAAGACTTATATAACAAGAAATTTAACTTTTGTATCAGATAAGGTCAGTCAGGTACCCTCAGGGTTCATCCTATAATCCTGTACCGCACTTTGCAGATCCTTTGTCAGTGTCAGCCATGTGGATGAGTCACAGCCTTTGCTTGACCAATTTGCTCTCTGTGAAAGCCTGAGAGAATGTTTTCTCTCCACATGACTGTCCTTAGGCACACACTACATCACCGATTGCATTCCTCTGTGGCTCCATAATCTCCTTGATCAGAAAATTTGGGGCACTCCTGAGTTCCATGATGTCACAGTACAGGTTCTCCTATGTCCTGAGTCTTCACTGAACTTGAAAGGCTAAGGCCAAAATGTTGGCTGACTTGCAGCCTTTCCTTTTCTCCAATTTTTGGTCTGCAAACTTGAGTTGTTAACCCTCCAGAAGAGAAGCTTATTGTTACCCTGCAACTTATGCAGTTCGGTTTACCCACACTGTTTGTCTATCTATCAGACATCGCAGGCATAATATGGAACAGGTATTGGAGTCTTTTCTTAGCTTGTGCGGCCTTCAGTGTGTGATGACAAAGGCTCAGCAGCTCTTTCTTTGTTGCGGTCGCTTTGTTGTCATGTGCTCTGCCTGTCTCTGGGCTCTCTACCTCTCGGGCATCCTTTTCTTCAGTGGTGCCAGCCTGGCTGCATCTCCGGGCATGCTCTAGTTAGTCAGGTCTGTGCCAGCAACTCTCTGTCACCGTGCAGTTGCCTGGGTTTTACATATGCAGCCTATTTGACAGGCCCATTGAGCCACTCCGTGTCACAGCAGTGGGCACCTTTAGTGCTAGGCAGAGGGATGGAGGGGGGGAGACTGTCACATACCTCTATGTGCAGGTTATTGGTACAGATATGGGATCAGAGGCACTCTGTCACCTTCAGGCAAGGTTACAGATTCCTCTGACCACTATGCAGGCATTTGTTGCTTTCTCATCATCTGAGGGTATGAGAAAAAGAATTTAAATTCAGGATTATTCTTACAGTCTTGCAGGTGGACATGGAGGGCAGGGCTTCTGAGCTTGTTCACACATGTAAATAACAGCTAAAGCCTTGTCTTTCAGAGAACAATGTGGGACTTGGGGCAGGCACAGCTGACGATTTAGGCAAACTCTACTGCTCTAGGCAAACTCCCAGGAGCATGTAGAGATGTGGATCTGGGACATCCCACCCACCTACCCACCTAAGCGCCAGGGAAGCCTTGCAGGACATGCCCTGTTCTGCTGATTTTCAAATGGCTAAGGACACCCCTTGGACTCCATGCTTCTAACCAAGGTGTTGGAGGGCCGAGGTATGGAGGGGCTGAGGCTGAGAGGTCCCTGGTGGGCTCTTCTGGTCGAGGATTTCTGCAGAGAGCTCTGCTTAGTAAGTGCTTGGGTATCAAAAAGAACACCCCGCAGTTAAGATTACTTAACAGACACCTTTAACCCCAACTGTTATGAATACTTAACAGTTCTCCTCCTGCTCGGGACACCCTAAAAACACTCAGACCTAGTTTTCTTTCTCCATAGGTTTTAAGAGATGTCATGACAATACCCTTAGAAACACTTTATACATCTCAGCAACCTCACCCATAGTCCCTGTCCTTCAACAGTGGAAAAGATTTGGCCCTGTCAGTCTGAACAACAGAAAGAAAGAAAGGAAGAAAGGAAGAGGAAAGGAAGAAAAAGGAGAGGAAAGGAAGGAAGAGGTCTACTATTGCAATACTGTTTCAGTGCAGTATAAACTAAAAACGGTGAAAAGTGGGTACAGAGTGACAGCAGTGTTAATCACTGCTTCATAAAGTATAGAAGGGGGAATGAACCCCTTGTGCTGAGGCTTTAAAGGCTCTGTATCCCTGGACAAATCCCGATGTTAGAGTGCTTAGAGTGGCCTCTGATGTTATGGGTTGCTCAGAATAGAAACCAGATCCGCCAGATTGGAATTTGGAAAGCCATTTATTACTGAGCTCAGGGCCCCTGGTCAGCTCTCACGCAGGAGAAGATGGAGGGGTGGCTAGCCCAGGAAGCAGGGTGTGTGTGGGGGGGGTTAAAACCTGGAACCACATTCAGTTTGGTAAACAAATTCATTGTCTGATGCACAATAATGCTTTCAGGGTCATTGTGACCAGTACTCAAACGACATTTCCTGGGGCTTTCTTTTACTTTCTGGTTATCTTGCACCTGAGTACTTGCATGATGCAGCATTGCAAGCCCGAGGTTACAGGAAGTTAAAGCCCATTTAATTTCCTTTTGAAGTCATCTCTGTAAGCTAACTTTGATTGCCAGAATTAGTGAGATAGGAATTTTATCTTAGTAAACAGCAAGAAATAGCCACTAGTTACTAAACAACTTAGAACAGTGGTGGGTATACATTTTTACACAACAGGAAATAAGATTTACATTTATAGTCTAAAATGTGAGTTGACCCATTACACTGAGAAGAAAGAGAGGAATATCTGTATTGATCCTGCCGTCAGACCTCTCCTGACCTCCTCCATATGGTCCTCCAGGCAGAGCATCGGTTCTTCCCCTCAAGTCACTCAGACACTCCACCCAGCCTTGCACCTCAGATAACTCAGGGTTCCTTAGCCCCTCAAGTTGCTCTTCAGACTTTGGACAAGTGACAGTGGGTGCTGTGGGGATCCCAGGGGCAGGGAGCTGCAGGTAGGGCCCTAGGGTATGCGGGTAAAGCTTTGTGGAGCTTGGAGGCAAAATAACTGCTTCTGGTTTGTGCTCTTGGCCTTACTAGGTTTGAGGTTTGTGCTCTTGGCCTTACTAGGTTTGAGGTCCTTGCTTGAAGATTTCCTGGATCTTTAATGGTATGAAAATAATACTGTTTTGAAAATGAGCTTTAATGCAGCATTAACACAATGAAGAAATGGCCCATCTAATCCGGGAACCTGGGGTGAGGTCACCCTTACAGTGGGCTTGAAGGAACTTCTGGTGATGAGGTGTCAGTGGAACGCAAACCCTGACATGCTGCAGTTTTCAGTGACTGAGTTCTCTTTCTAAGCAGAATTATTCATTCTTACCTTTTTATTTTGGCTTTGATTGCTATTTTTCAATTCAAATTAAATTAAATCTTAAGTACTAGCATGAATATGAAGGTGGACATGGTGGAACGGGCCTACAATCCCAGTACTTAGGAAGCTGAGTGAGGAGGATTGCTGTGAGTTTGAGGCCAACCTGAGCTACATGAACTCTGCCTCAAAGAACAAACAGAAAAGTGTGATTTAAAAATGTGATAAGAACTGCCATATGAATTCAAAGGCATTTTGCTGTTCTGTATCGCTGGGGGTTGGTGCGTATTAGGCAAATGCTTTGCCACCAAGCCATATCCAGAGTTCCTCAGATTGATTTATTTTGGTCTGTCAAGTGAGGAAATGAGTCTTCTCACAAACAGAATGCAGGATGGAACTCAGGTCTGGCTCCAACAGCAAGCCTCACCTCGCATGGCTCCACTGACTGCACTGGGAGTGGCTAAGGCTAGAAGCCAATCACAGCCCTGCTGGGCTGGCCTGGAGAAGCTGCTGGGGAAAAGGGCGCTCATCCAGCCCTGTGAACAGGTCCACATGGCTCACTAGCTGGTCTCTGGGCAGAGAGGGTAGCTGATGTCAGCTTCCCACGGGTATCCACAGAGGCCTGCGGTGACCATCCAGTCCTCTTGTCTCATCAGGAAAGAGGCCTCCACCGGCCCTCGGTGCTTGTCTTTTATATTTGTTTCCTAAATCTTCTCCCTCTTTCTGGGACCACCGAGAGCCACATAGATTAGAGGCAAAAATGCACTTTAAGAAGTTTGACAATTTCACTTAAAGAATGAGTTACTTTTACCTTTCTAATGTAGGGATAGCCATATTTTTTAAGAAAGAAATGACCTTATACATTCTTTTCTTTTTCACTTTATAAGTACCTTTTTAATCTTTTCAAATTAGCTTCTTGTAGCTAGGGAGATAGGTTGGCAGTCTAAGCACTTGCCCGGCCAACCTAAGGACCCCAGTTTGTTCCCCAGTACCACACAGCAGAGCTGGCCCCAGAATCTTGGATGCATTGTGCTACACCTGGGTGTGGTGGTGTAGACCTGTAATCCCAGTTCTGAGGAGGCTTAGACAGGACAATCACTATGAATCTGAACTGTGTAGCAAGACCATGTATCCAAAAATTAAATTAAAAAACCCTCTCCAGTCAATTTTCTCTTTTCCTAACAGAATTCAGAATCAATGAAATTCATGGACTAAAAACTAAGTATGAACACACATACACAAAATATCTGATAATCTCAGTCTGCTTTGTGTTTGAAAAAATATATTTTAAAAATGCCTCAGGGCTGGCCAGATAGCTCAGAGGACTAAAGCGCCTGCTTAGGCAGACCACAGTGCCTGGGTTCTATCCCTGGCATGCTGTGCCCGGCCCGCCCCCAGGGCAAGGCTGAGACTGATTGAGACTGGATGTGGTGGTGTGAGTCTCTAATCCCAGCTCTTGGGAGGCTGAAAACAAGAGGATCACTATGAGTCCAAACTATGTAGTGAGACCCTGTAGACCCTGTCCTAAAATACAAAAAATAAAAAAATTTTAAAAAAGTCAAAATGGCACATGTGTAAGAATAGCACATCTAATTAAGGAAGTGGACAGTAATTAGATTGTTCAGTTCAGGCAGTATGGTACTCTTTGTGTAATATTGCATGTGATAGGAACCAAAGTTGCTAGCCCCGCTTACCATGAGGAGATTTGTGTAGCAGTGCTATAAATAAATGTAATTGTATGACAAGAGAGGATCTTCTTTCACATTTCATAGTACTCGGTTTCATAATTTTGAGAGAAGCAGTACAGATTTGGTCACAGGGCGTATACAAAGTAACTTTCGGGTGGTAATTGTCATCTTGGCAGAAGCTGTGCCATTGACACAGGTGGCTCAAATGGGTCGCGATCCTTGCGGTGTTTCACCCGTGTCGTACTTCCGGTCAGGCTAGAAGACAGTGGCTTGTGTGGCTCGGGAGTCTGGAGCGGGTATGTATTTCTTAGGATGTGTTTGGGGCAGAAATCAATGTGTGGCTGCTGAAATGATTCATTTATGGTTTTTTCCTTCCCATTGGAAAAGAGTTGATGATACAGAAATAAAAAAATGCAAGCACTGGATCCTACCTAGGAATAAAGCTGGCGTGTGGGACAGTGAACACAGTCTGTGATGAAGCTCTTTGTTAGCGGACTGT
Source organism: Ctenomys sociabilis (assembly GCA_004027165.1). NCBI lineage: Eukaryota > Metazoa > Chordata > Mammalia > Rodentia > Ctenomyidae > Ctenomys > Ctenomys sociabilis. The sequence continues at coordinate 4,516 of PVKA01049664.1, read as the reverse complement.
TTAAGTTTTGTAATCAGAGCACAGATATGTTTTTATATATGTTTAAATGTAATACTACAATTTTTATTTCTTATTTACCTGTACAAACCAAACCAAAATATGCTACAAGTCCACATATTACGTAATTATCTAATTCTGTTGACACTTCAAGATTTTAGCATCCAAAGTAAGGCACACACCAGGAGTATTCTATGTAGGTTTATTCTGCATGTAATTTGAATTACCCTCTATAGTATTCAGATAGTGTCGCTAGAACAGTGGTAGAAGCAGTCCCCAAACCTTCCTGTGTTCATGTAGTGTTTGGAATGCGATTCTCCTTACTCTTTGATTTGCTCTTTACATTCAGTAAACACTTTCCATTCTTAAGTAGGCTTAGAATCCTAAAACTATATGTATACATGTAATTGTATAAACACAGTGTGTGAGCTGTGTGTTGTGTTGCTGTACCTATTATACACATGGTAGCATAAGAAACAAATTGCGAATCACGGCTTTCGATATTCTGTAATATATCTTGTATATGTAAATGCCTATTCTATGAAACCATTTAAAGAGAATATACTTGCAGGTCAACTTTTTTAAAACCAATACTATTTTTAAATGAATATAATTCTGTGTACGCTCATGCATGAGAAAAAGAGAGAGACAGAGAGAGAGAAACACAGAGAGAGGGAGAGAGAGAGTGTGTTTGTGACCCAGGGCCTTGATACTGAGTCACATGCACAGCCTTTTGAAAATGTTCAGCCAAGGCCTTGTGAAGGGTCACAGACTGGGCTGGCCTTCTGTCCTCCTGCTGTGGTCTTCCAAGAGCAGACATAACCAAAACAGCCTCCATAAGAAGGCATATAGAACTCCAAATAACATCAACCCAATTAAAACCACTCCCAGACATATAATAATCAAGATCCCAGGAATTCAGCACAGGAACAGTACACTAAAAGCCACTAAAGAAAAGAAACAGATCATATTAAAAGGAAAACCCTCATCAGAATAATAACGGATTTCTCTTCACAAACCATCAAGGCAAGGAGAGCATGGAGCAAACTACTACAAGTCTTGCAAGAAAAAAAATTCTAACCAAGACTGACATACCCTGCAAAACTCTCTTTCAAGTATAATGGAGAAGTAAAATACTTTCATGACAAAGAACAATTTAAGGATTTCAAGATGACAAAGCCAAGCCTACACAGACCACTAAATGATGCTCTAGAGAGGGAGCAAAATGATCACAACCCCATGAACGAGAATGGAAAGAACCCACCCAATAGAGAAACAATTAAACACAGGAGAATAAGAGGCATACAGCAGTAGTCTTTCAGTTATTTATTTGTGCACAGCAACAAGATATTTCCGTCAGCACACTCTACAAATGGACTTCTCTTGCACCCTATGTGTCATGATTCCATATGGGTCTACAGGGTGGGTTTCAAGGAAATAGCTGTAGCTCAGTCCCTCAACTGACACCTGGCCACCAGTAAGTGTCACGCTCATTACCTATGTCCACAACACACTAGAACTTTGTGTGATATCCTATCCCCAAACTGTCATAAGTGATGGTCATGTATTTGTCATTCCAACACTTATCTTATGTTTTATTCTATGTAGTTTTTCACTATCATGGAAACTTTTTTCTTAGTTCAATTGTTTTGAAACATTTAATTTTAAATTAATTAGTATTTAATTGTCTGAATATTACTTAATCTTAATTTTTGTTTTAAGATCTATACTATATCTTTGAATTACAATTTATCTAAAAGACATAGTATGATACCTTCTAGTATTAGAAACTTTAAAAAGTGTATTTCCATTTTCTGCTGATTTTATATTACTTCTTCCCTGTCTTTTATGCACACACACACACACACACACACACACACACACACACATATGCATGAAAAAACATACACGTATAACACGACATAAGATTGGTACTGTTTCATAGAAATCTTAAATGACCTTTTAAGTACGGGTTCATCTAATATATTTTATATAGTCCTGCATAACTATCTCTTTGAGAGCTCTTCATTATTCATCCAGGAGCATACTGCAACTTCTCTTACCTTTTGGATTATGCTCTTTGTTATTTCCTATATGCTACATATGGAGGTATTAAAATATGTCAAGTTCATATAACAAGAAAATATTTTACTTTTAGTTTTCAAAGGTATGTTTGTTAAGTATAAAATTCAAAGAGGATAGATCTTTTTCTTTCCTTTCAGTCCTTTGATTAGTCTAGTTTCGTACACACTTGGTCCTTTTGCTTTTCTTTCTAATGTGGAATAAGATGCTATTTAATTTTGTTCTTCCATAGCCAATATTTTTTGTGCATATGCTTTAATAATTTTTTCTTTATAATAAGTTCTGGATAATTTTATTTTTGTGTATCTTGGTATGATTTTATTTAACTTTCTTGTGCAAAAGGTTCATTTTTCTTGGAAATTTGTGGTATTATAAGTTGAACTAAATTCAGAAATTTTAAATCCTTACATATCTTTTGCCAGCTCCTTTCTACTTTCAGAATTCTAATTATATGAATATAAGTTTCTTGGTTTTGACACAATGAAAAAAAGAAGTCTAGTTTCTTACCCACTTGCTGTCTTTTTCCTAATGTGGAATAAGATGCTATTTAATTGTCATCTTTCATAGCTAATAATTTTATCTAGGTATATGCTTTAATGATTTTTTCTTTATACTTAGTTTTGACCAATTTCATTCCTGTGTATTTTAGTATGATTTCATTCATATTTCTTGTGCAAATGATTCATTTTTCTTGGAAATGTGCTGCAATAATTTTAACTAAAGTCAGAAATTTGTAATCTTGACATGTTTATTGCCTATACCATTCTATCTTAAGATTTCTAGTCATACAAATATAAGTTTCTTGATTTGGGCACATAGTGATCTATTATATGACTGATGTGTAAACTTTTCTTCATGCTTATTTTAAACAATTTTTGTTGTTATATTCATTTAAAATTATTGTAAATAATTTTTTCAAAATGTACAATCTATTATCAATCCCATGTATTCATTTCAGAACTATTATTCAAAATTTCACTCTTTCTACATCTCATGCCTTTCACATTACTATATTTGTCTACAAGTTTTAATTTGCTATATAATTACTGATTTTCAATAAAGTTAATAATGAGAAAAAAAGAAAACACAAATTACACAAGTTGCTTTGACATTGAAATAAATCCAAGTAATAAAAATTTGAATGTTTATTGGAGTAAATAGATTGTAACACACAATGACCAACATGTTTAAGCTTGAGACGTTAATTATACTACTCTAAGCAGCAGGCTTCCCTCCATATAAATATATGATTTTCTTAAAATGTAATACATAATCCTTTGGAAGAATATGTGCTGAGCTATTATAATGCAAGTGTTGAGAAGGACAGATACAAAAATAAGTTTTGGGCACCCCTGATGGGAAGCACTGACAGAAGAAGGGAAAATGAAGGGCAGAAGGTCCGGAAGGCAGGTCCTGCTGGTCACAGCGTTGTTTCACTGTGTTATACTCATCTCGCAGAAGAAACTACGGTGCACTTCTGTCCAAGGCCACTGCACTTAGGAGGCAGCTGAACTGGACATAAGTATGTCAGACGTGATGGCTTTCCAGCATGATAGGAAGCTTAAGGATGGCCCTACATGGTGTGGTGGACCACTCCTATAATTCTGGAACACAGGGGACGGAGACGGGACGAGTCCAGGAGTATGAGGCCAGCCTAGGCTATGTAGTGAGTTCAAATCCAGCCTGAACTGCATAGAGACCTTCTGTTTCAAAAAGAAAAAGAATTACTGTATCTTACTAATTAACTAATTTTTTGGTCAGGTTTCTCTAGCAGATAAAGTTGACAAAGTTTTAAAGGCTACTTCCATAAACTTTAGTCTTATCAACACTTTAAAATGTCTGTCTGTAATTTAATGGGAAATAGTTTAGGTCTGTTTAGTGTTTCATGAGTGGTTCAGTGCTGACTTTTTTTTTTTTTTTGGTGGAACTGGGGATTGAACTCAGGTTTTTGTGCCGCCAGGGAAGCGCTTACTCCACTCAGACATATCCCCCACCTCAAATTATGATGAGTTTTTTTTTTCAAAGTTCAGAAGCTTTTTTTGTTTTGTTTTGTTTTTTGGCTGCCTCAGGACACGTCTGCTCAAGCTTGAGGATCTGGGGTTCGAACCACAGCATCCTGACTGCTTTGTTTAGTCAATCACTTAAACAACTGAGCTAATGGGTAGGTCCCCAAAACTTTTGCTTCCTGCTATTCTGTATATTTATAAACAAAAGAAGTTTTGTGTTGCACAAAAAAATCTTTGTAAAGCACCAAGGGAGCCAGCATTCAGGGGTGCATCCAGGGGACATACATAGGCACTGACAAGAGAATGAAAAGTGCTTCCAGTGACTAGTACGTAGGAGTTCATGTGCTCACTTTTTGGGGTGTTCTTGAGGAAATAGATTTAAGGAAATAAAAGTCAATCTTACTATGAACATTGTTTTTATCCACATGGAC
>PVKA01049663.1:0-13121 GCA_004027165.1 Ctenomys sociabilis | reverse complement strand
AGGAGAACATGTGCATCAAACTCTCAGAGGTAACTGGGATTCTCATGGCCCGGATTTAGTCAGGAGCCCTAACTACCTTTGGGATTGCCAATTTGCGAAGCCTGTCAATTGAGTGAAAGCCTGCTGATTTAAATTGTGTCAGGCCTTGGTAAGGGGTCTCACTAAGGGCTGTGCAAGTGTCTTCCTCTTTCCTAAGTTTCAGAGTAACACCAGGCACAAACAGCCAAGACCTCGTTTCCAATAAAACAATCAGCTCTGATTTCAAGTGGAGTAGACACCATGAGATCCACAGCTACTAAAGGAAATGAAATTCGTAGAGAAAATCTGTTGTTCCCCCACCTCCCTGAGTACAAATGCATTCAAATCTCCAGTTTTAAGTCCCCTAAAAGACTTGGAGTTCAGTATTTTGACATTTCTTTCAGCTATGAGGTCTCTGCTGCATAGGTGTGCAGCTTTCTCTGTTTGCTAATTATTTTGAGCTGCACTTTTTCCTTCCTGCGTTGAGTTTGTTGCACATTTATCTTTCATGCTGTGTCTGTTGGCATAGGGCAGATGTCTCTTTACGAAGGCCAAATACATTTCTCAAAACAAATTAAGAAAGCATTGGGTATATAGCTCAGGGCAAGGACCTTGGGTTCAATCACGAATACTGCAAAAAAACAAAAGGTAAAAGAAAACTACAGCAAAACCTAGATTTGTGATGCTGCTGCCAAACCCATGTGCCTCACACTGTGACAGCCCTTTTGGCAGGGCCATCTGCAGGGTCAGCTACAGCTGACACTTTGTACAGGAAAGCCTTTGAATCGAGACTTTGTAGAAAGTAGATCCACTGAGAAGCCATTCATCCACATTACAGTGTTCCTGTCACAGTGACAAATACCTGTGGTAAATCAACTCTAACAGAGCAAAGGTTTCTTTTCTGTCTATTTTTGTTGATATTGTGGTGCTGGGAATTGAACCCAGGGCCCCAGGCATGCTGGACAATTGTGCTGTCACTGAACTATATTCCTGTCCAAAAGGCTTATTTTGGCTTATGGTTTCAGAGGTTTCTGTCCATGGTTAGCTGGATGCTACAGCAACACAGTGTGTCATGGTAGTGGGAGGGTACAGAAGAGGACTTCTGTTCACTTCATGTGGTCAGGAAGATAAGAAAGGCAGAGGAGAGGTCAGAGTCCCATCATTACTATCAAAGCCATGCTCTCGATTACCTAATTTTATTCCCCTAGGCTCCACCTCTACCAAGCTAGGTCAGGTGTAGTGAGTGGTGCATGCCTGTAATCACAGTACTCTGGGAGGCTGTGCCACAAAGATTATATATTCAAGCCTAACCCCAGCCATTTAGCAACTTAGCAAGACTCTCAAGTTAAAAAAAAAAGACTAGGGGATGTAGCTCATTGCAAAGACCCTGGATTGAGTCTCCAGCAAAATCAGTGCCTTGGCTTAGGGGCCAAATCTTCAACTCATAGTCCTTTTGGAGACATTCTAGACCCAAACTATAGCAGTGTTCTTTCTCACTTTCCTACCTGCATCCTACCTGTCTACTTCCTATTCCTGTGCCCAATACTACCTAATCTCATGTTGGAAAATTCTTGTTATATAAGCGGGGTGGGGTAGGATTCATGGAGAGATGACAAGAAGTTCTAAAGTAAAGGTAACAAGGTGTGGTTTTCTAGGAGACTGTGTGTGTGTGTGTGTGTGTGTGTGTGTGTGTCTGTGTGTGTGTGTGTGTGTGTTGTGTTGGCCTGTGGTGGAGGTCTCTGTGAATTAACAAATCCACACCCCATTGAGCCTGGGACTCACCAGAGAATAAATTATCTGTATTTGTTTTTTTGTTTGTTTGTTTGTTTTGCAGAACTGGGGATTGAACTCAGGTCCTTGCACTTGCCAGAGAAGCACTTATTCCACTGAGCCATCACCCCAACCCCCATTCTCTGTATTTGTTAACACCACCCTGTACCTCCTCCTGTGTTACTAAAAGCATTCCTTGTAAAATGAAGCAAAGATTTCCTGGAAAGAGGCCAGTTCAACAGATTAAAAATGTGAGAGGGTTTTAATTTTCTGTTTCCTTAGAACCGTGCCAGTAAAAAAAGGCTAAATATTATCATTGTGGCCGAAGGAGCAATTGATACCCAGAATAAACCTATTACCTCTGAAAAAATCAAGGAGGTAAGTTTGTGTTTTTCTCCTTTTTTTTCTGGTTGTTACCCACCTGAAAATAAGAAGTATTAGCATGACTGGCAGGATTTGAATTTAGAACATTCCATGGTATTATTTTTCATTCTCCCTGATATTATAAAAATACTTTCAGAATGGCTCAGAACTTGCATGACCCAGGGGGCATACAGCTCCCCAGCTCCAGAGAACCAGCGGTTCTTGTGTTCTTTGTTGTGACATTCCTCAAGACTCTGTGAGGGCCCCAGCAGCAGCAGAGGAGAGGTGGGAGAAGGATAGTTGTATTCTTGGTTCCAGTCCTTAAGCATCCCCTTCTCTGAGGGACAGGAGGGCTTTCCACTTGTCAGCTTTGTGACAATGTAAAAAAATGGAGTCCTCTTATCCCCTTCCTTCTGACCTGAACAGCAGGGCACATTCTCACAAAGAAAGCCACCTCTGTGCCTGTGAGTCATTGCGGCCTCATGGCCTAAGAAAGAGCAGACTCTGGCAGGCTGTTTCCATGGGGCTCACTCAGACTGGGGCTCACCTGTCTCAACAGGACTAGGATGTGTCAGCCAGGGTCTAGGATAGGCAGCAAAGCTCTGGGTGGCAGCCAGGCTCCAGCTAGACTTGCACTTCAGGCAGCAGGCATTGCCGGCCTGGCTTTGTGAGTTGATATCTTTATTATACCTGGCCGAGATCAGTTAATGAGCCAGATGCAGAACCAGCTCTGCACCCCAGGGTTAAGCCATTGACAGAGGCCTGTGAAAGCCCTCTGCCAGTAGCAACAGGAAGCAACTGATAAAAACAGGAGGATTTTTGTCTCTTTCTTAACTGAAGAAAGATTAGATCACAGCATGTTGGCTCAAGAAGGGACTATGGGCCAAGATGGCCAGCAGATGTTCATAGAGAGGAATAAACTGGAGTCTAAAGAAGCTTGGTGACTTCCGCAAGCCATAGGATGGTTTTCCTTGGGCACAGGACCAATGTTCCTTAGTTGGACTATATAATTCACAGCACAGCTATCCAAATTTAAGCTGATTTTTTTAGTGAAATGCTAACATTTTTATGCATATAGCTAATTATTTATTTATTTATTTATTGTCTTTTTGAGACAGAGTCTCAGTATGCAGTTCAGGCTGGTCTTAAGCTCACTTTGTAGCTCAGGCTGGTCTCGAACTCACAATAATCCTGCCTCAGCCTCCCAAGTACTGGGATTACAGGCATGTGCCACCACACCCAGCCTAGCTAATACTTTATACAAACTATTGAAACAACATGTTTTAGAAAATCAGTGTTAATTTTTTTGCTAGTTGGGATAGAAAGATCTTATTTTACAATTAAAATACATATTTTCAAGTTAAAATATAGCTGCCTGTTCCACTGATCATTCCTTTGGGAAGCAAAGTTTAGAAATGATCATTTGGGCTACTTAGATCTGGAGGAAGAGCACGAGAAATGTTTGCCAGTGCTGTTACTAAAGCTGAGCTGATGTGTCACGTGCTGTGTCACGGTCTGGATTCCTGATGGAAATCTTTCTCTGCAGCTTGTGGTAACACAGCTGGGTTATGACACTCGAGTGACCATTCTTGGACATGTGCAAAGAGGAGGGACCCCTTCCGCATTTGACAGGACTTTGGTAAGTGAGGAGGGAAGGTGCCAGACACGTTCTACAAGATGTCTGGGGAAGAAATAGTTCTAGACCCTGAAAGGAACCAGTTTATCACAAAGGCTGACTGGTGGGCTCCTCCCTGGGGATTATAGTGACCCATGTCCCTATTTGAAAGATCCTTTGAGATTTGCTGACATGAGCTGATTTCCCAGCTAATGTTGCTCAGACGCCGAGAGACCTCAGCTAGCATGGGAAGCCTACTGATCAGAAGGATGCTGACACTAGGAGAATAAATCTCAAGTTCCACGCCAAGCCAAGGGACGGCTGGAATCCTGAGCCAAACCCCTCAGTTCTTAGTATTCCTTAACCTCTACGCATCACTCATTGCCCCTCCCCTCTCAGCTTGCTGGATCTTACTGGAATCATAATCTCTTCTTTCCAGAGGGATGGCCTAGAGCTACGTGGCCCAGGTGATAAGCCCCTGCTTGCATCTGTATTCCACACATAGAAAGTAGATCCTGGCATGGTCTCCAGTGGTCATGTGTGGCTAATGCTCATTTGGAACACACAGTGTGTCCATCTTTGATTGTCACCATGTCGTTTCCAGGCTAGTCGCATGGGGGTGGAGGCAGTCATCGCTTTGCTGGAGGCCACTCCTGAGATCCCTGCCTGTGTTGTGTCACTGAACGGAAACCATGCCGTGCGCCTGCCTCTAATGGAGTGTGTGCAGATGGTGAGTGAGGGGCGCGGTGGGCACAGATGCAGGCCACCAGTCAGGCCAGGTAAGTGCCTCGGGCCATCGGGTCTGCAGCCCACTGGGCACTCAGGAGGTTCAGTGGCCTTGCTGAGAACGTAATGAGCTTCCCAGGGACTGATGGCGGCAGACTTCCTGTTTGCAGTGCCTGAAACCTACACCGACTCTCCTTTGTTTTCTAAGCTACCATCCACTTGGAATAACTTCCCTAGAGGCGAATGTAGTCTATCAGGAAGGAGTGTACTCTGACGACCCTTTTGACTACCTCTGTCAACAGTCCAAGGGAGACAAAGTGCAAGAAAATGCCCCGCCAGCAGTGGGTAGTGTGGCATTTCACAGGAGGTGTGACATGGCTGTTTCTCCAGTTTTAGTCACTGCCTCTCCTTCTACGCTTGGGGACATCCAAATCTGTGATGGGGCTTTGGCATGGTTTCCACTGACATTCTGAGATGAACCCACCCCTTCAGGCCCACGAATGCTTGTAAGTGGGTGAAAGAAACATGAGTTTAAATTTCCAATCACCCATAAACAAGGTGGCAGTAGAGTTAGTTCCATTTGAAATGGCTGTTACCTTTTCTTTTTCCAAAGCTTACTCATGACTGTCATTGTATTTTTTCAGTAACCCTGAGGTGAGTGCCTTTTGTAACACTCATATAGCAAGAGAAATTGACAAGTAATTAAAAGGACTTGCTGAAATTAACCTTAAAATACCCAGCAGTTGCAGAAAAAGTTTGTGTGCATGTGTGTTGTGTGTGTTCACATTTATGCATAGTATGTGTGTGTGTGTGTGTGTGTGTGTGTGTGTGTGTGTGTCCTTGGGAGATAGAAGAGCAGGAAGTGGCTGAAACAGAGATGACAGGCCTAAAATGATCACAGCCCTGAACTACCTTCATATTTCTGAGAGCTTCTTTCCAGTGTCTATAGGCTGTTTAGGAGCAAATGCAGTGACTATCCCTTAGCTTCTTCAAGCCATCATGTAAGGGTTTTATTAAAAGCTAGATAGAGTGAGCCATCTGGTGAGCATCTGCATTGTATCATTTAGTGAAGGTCTGATATGTTCTTACTAATCAGAGACAATACTGTATGTAGGGCTGTTTTCCTTAAAGATGAAGAAACTGAAGTTTGGGGCAATGGGAAATTTGCCCAAAATTCTAAAGTTGATGAGGCCAACTAGAGTGTGTGTGTTGGTCCTGAGTTCTTTCTCAGTCTTGAGATAGCTTTAGACTTCTGCTCACTTCAGCCTACTGTAACCATATTTAGATCTTACAGTCCCATGAGGCCACCAGTGGACTGTTTTTTGTGAAAATTTTGAGAACCTTCCCTGAGAGAACACTTTTCTATCATTTTGTTGTGAGGTGAAACCCTGGTAATTTCACAGCCATAAATAGCAGGTGCCGTCTTCCTCCTCCTTTTTTCCTGGAGACAGCTTAAGCTGGGTGAACTCCAGGGGCTTCAGCCTCACAGCAGGCATCCAATGTGCCAGGTGCCAGGTGCAGTGGGCAGCTGGCAAGGTCACACTGTGAAGGGCTCCAGCCTCAGGGATCTGACCAGTCCCCCTCCTCCCTACCTGAAGACATACTAACTCATGACACAGTCTTTCTCCCTTTTTTTTTTTTTTTTTTTACTTTTTTAAAAGACCCAAGATGTACAAAAGGCAATGGATGAGGGAAGATTTAAGGATGCTGTGAAACTCCGAGGGAGGTAAGTATTTTGAAGAAAACCTTGTTTCTTCATCAAGAACTTCATTCCTCAGGCCAGGTCATTTAGAATGTGGTTAGAGGTTGTGCTTGTTGTATCTCAATATAAAAATCTGGAAAGCAAATGAAGTAATAACACAAAGCACTTTTTTGCAGGGTGAACGCCTAGATGACTTAAAAAAAAGTTATTTAACTTTTTGTTGGGGGCAGGGTGATGATTATTCAGAACCTAGTGAAATTAAGGTTCAAGGTGACACATTGCCAGCATTTTGAAAAGGAACTTCAGAAGAGCACAAGAGTGCCCTGCTCCTTAGTCTGTTTCTAACCAAAAAAATAGCACCCTTGGTCCTTGTTGAGGGCTCTGCATGCTGTGCATGAGATCAGGGCCTCTGTCTTCCCCAGCAATCAGTAGACCAATGGAGAATTGGCATATTTGCCTGGAATAAAGCTGTCCTATCCCCACCCCACCCAGCTCCCTCCTGTGGTAATCCCTGCTCTCAACTTTGCCAACCAATAATGCACTTTTCTTATAGGAGCTTTGAAGGCAATCTGAAGACCTACAAGCGACTTGCCATCAAGTTGCCTGATGATCAGATCCCAAAGGTAGGTGACGACCCTCCTGTGATGTCCCCGTCCTCCTATGGCCCCCATGCCCTCCTGCCTTCCTTGGCACAGGTGCCGGCTCCTGGAAAAAGGCTGTCCTTGACCTTTCCACCATGATCTTTAACCAAAAGTGAGACGCAGTCACCTGGCGTTCACTTCCCCACTGAGCAGCAGTGAGAACTTGCACACTTTGGGTGAACTGGGCCTGCTTGTTCCTGTTTTCAGACCGACTGCAACGTAGCTGTCATCAATGTGGGGGCACCTGCTGCTGGCATGAACGCAGCCGTTCGCTCTGCCGTGCGAGTGGGCATTGCCGAGGGCCATAAGATGTTTGCAATCTACGATGGCTTTGATGGCTTCGCCAAAGGCCACGTGAGTCTTCCCGGGTGGTCCTGAGTGAGTGGGAATGTCACTGACTGTAGGGAGGCAAGCCCTCACCCCCAAGCTCTGTCCAGCACTTCTAATCCTGAGTTCTATGCCTCTGTGCCTGTAAAAATCACCCAAGCAATAGCTTCTGTGTTAAGACCTTACCCTGAGTTAAAGTGTCAGCCTTCCAATTAAACCCAGGTTGCCATGTATTTGCAAGTTTTCTCAAGAGGCTCTATGAGAGTGGGATAGGGTGGCAGTATCCTATTTCACTGGCTGTCGGGTTTGTGTGAGGCATTGTAGGTACAGTGCACGGTGTCATTATCTACTTCACGCTAATCACTCAGCATCACTGTAAGAAACACAGCCTGATCTTGCCTCACAGTACTTTATGGAAATAGCCTGTTGAAAGACAGAAGTCCGAGCCATTTTTATTTTTCATTAGTACATATTTGCAGTACACAATGATTGCATTCATCATGGGGAGTTGGCACATGTACATAACATCTTAGTTCTTTTTATTTCCTCCCCCTCACTGAGCCTTTTTCAAAGCTTTGTAATTTCTCATCTGCTTTCTCACATTAGCTGTTTTATTCTCTGTTTTCATATTAGATAAAAGAAATCGGCTGGGCAGATGTTGGAGGTTGGACCGGCCAAGGAGGGTCCATTCTTGGGACAAAACGGTAATTTTCCAAGTACTCACACTTCTACCTCCTCTTACAGAAGGACTTATTCTGGAAGAGAGTAGCTGGGCGTTGGTGCTTCCTCTAATGTATGGTAAAGAGTCCTAAAGGAAGAGACATGGGGCATGATGCTCATCTTCACCTCAGAAACTTCTGGTGTCCTGGGCAGCTGGGCATGAGTCTCAGAGCTTGGGAGGAGACGGACAGGTCATACACTCTTGTCACTTTCCCATCCCTGAGACACAATTCCTGACTCCCTAGCTTAAAGCGAGGAGGAGAGGCTTCCTTAGTTCATACTTTCCCATGAGTCCAGTCCTAAGTTGTCAGGCTCCAAGGCAGAAACACAGGGAGAAGAACACAGGGGAAGAAAGCTGCTCCTTCTGGAACAAGCCGGAAGCAATCCACAGCTCCTGTTCAGACGCCCCCAGTGACACCCTCAGGTGCAGAGCTTCTGGACATGGCCCTTGCGTAATTTGAACAAGTTGGCAGTGTTAGACATCCTGTGAAGATGCTTGAAAAACTGTGCCAGAAGGCTCAGGGGATTTTTCAGTTAGCTATGTCAGCTCCAATTTGCAATGTTTATATATTTTCACTCTAAAACTTCTTATAAAAGTATAAGCACTTTATTTTCTCCAGTAAGCATGAGAGATGAGGGATGCATGTTGGATGGAATTTTGGGATGGAGCATAACCAAATACACTGCTTTTCTTGGTCATGTCAATTGCAATAAGTGATAGCACAGAAGAAGAATAGCAAGTGCAGGTGAATGTGGTTTTAAATAAAATTATATTGAATAATATTTACATAAAATTTATTTGGACACTGAATATTTCCATTTAAATAATTACTGATAATGATCACAAGCTATTATGTTTAATTTTTTTTCTAATAAGGCAATAGAATTCTTTTTAATTAGACCAATTAGTTGAAACACCTCTCACTTACTTTTGAAACACTCTCTCCTGACATGTGGTTGCTAGCCACTGCTGCTTTGTGAAACCATTCACCAGCACTCACTGCCTCAGCTGCCATCTGCTGAGCAGGATGGCAGGAGGGAAGCAGCGTGTGGCCTTTAGTGCCACAGGGTTCAGCCAGGGACGGGAGGTGGGAGCAGAGGGCTGAGGGACAGAGCGGTCTCCGAAGGGTTGACCAGTATGATGCACCTCACAGTACGTGTGAAGCTTCTAAAACTGCCTGACCTCTCCTCCTGGTCTGTTTTTAGTACCCTACCTGGAAAGTACTTGGAGCAGATTGCTGAACAGATACGTGTCCATAACATCAACGCCCTGCTAATCATTGGTGGATTTGAGGTACAATATTGTATTAGTTCCAAGGACAGGGTGACAACTCTGGGTTGGCTTCACACAAGTGTAAGACTTGTTGACTACTCTGTAGGAATTGGAATTATAGATTCCTGAGCCCAACTGTCACTGGCTAGTTGTACTGTAGCTAGTGTAATGAACAACATGGTGGCAAAATAAGGCATAAGTCCAACCTATTTCCAATGAAGTAATGTTCTAGGGCAGCAAAGGCTCAGCTCCTTAACTGAGACTCATCTGTCCAATGGGTTCTGATTATGTGCTAGTCTATGAAAACCCATCTTTTAAATTTGAAGACAAGTGTCTATAGAGAAAAAAAAATAGTTATATAGTCAAAATTTCCTTTATGTATTTTTAAAATCATAAAGCATATTAGACTGTAGTCTTTAGTTGTATGCTATTAAATAAAGATCAGTCCCAAGATAACATTTTGATTAAAGAGTATAAGAACCTAGAATAATTAGATTGTCATCAATAAGGATTTTAAATGATTCTGTTTTTCTCCTTTGTGCTTATAAAACTGCTTGTCTGTGGTCTTAATGCATCTCTGTGTTGATTTTTTTAGTGGTCCATGGTATCCCAATATGTACCCTGTGTGCTCTGGTAGAAGTGGCTCCCCAAGGCTCCCACGCTCTCACTCCTGGCACTACCCCTCTGTGTCCCTCTCTCCCCTTTCCCGGTCCCCACAGTCACACACACTTATCTGACAGGCCTACCTGGGACTCCTAGAGCTGTCAGCTGCCCGGGAGGAGCATGAGGAATTCTGTGTCCCTATGGTTATGGTTCCTGCTACTGTCTCCAACAATGTGCCCGGTTCCGATTTCAGCATCGGGGCAGACACAGCTCTGAACACTATCACGGACGTAAGTGCATGTGTGCCAGCAAAGCAGGTGTGGCTCATGCTAACCTCGGCCCTGGCCCCTTTTATCTACCAGTACACAGGAAATAGCTCTGCCAGTCACCACTTAAAAGCCTAAATGAACTCTTTTTTTTTTTTTTTTTTACTTATTTTCATACAAAAATACATTAAGCAGTGTTTTAGGCTCTAAAATTTAAATCACCAAACATTTACTGCCTGCCCTGTGCAGCCGCTGTGCTGATATCTTCATCACTGTCCAGACCCTTGAAGTGGCAGTAAGCTGCTGCCACCCACAGCTAGCTGAACAGATCAGATTGCAGGGGTTTATGATTGGATGATCATTAAAATCACTTGCTTTGTTTTTGCTGTTGTAGGTGCTGAACCTAATTCATTGGCAACCTATAAGGTCTTGTGATGAATCTTGAGTGCAAGGTTCTCTGCTTGTTGCTTAAGGACAGACATTGAACTAAATGTCTAGTAATTTTATTCATTGACCTGAATTCATTGCTTACATTTGTTACATTTTGGTTATGGCCATCCACATTATTTTCCTATAAAATTGGTGATCTTAAATTATATCCAAAATATTTATTCTCAAGATTTTATTTTCCTTAGAAGATCTAAAGCTTGTATGTGCTGTTTTTCTTAGATTCTTTTTGCTTAAATTCTTGGCACCAAATTTATTTCTAGTACTGGTAAATAAAAGACACAGCCAAAAAGCTTTAAAAATTAAACTCAGATGGTAAGTATGGCTTATCACTTATTTCTGGCTTTTCTGAACTTAAAACATCCTCAGTTTCTTCACTAAGCATCGTGTCCAGTGTCTCCTGGAAGCGATGTTTATTCGCCATCACTAACCTCGTGCTTAGAGATTGCACTTGCTTTCTGGTGATGGTTGTTGGAGCTTTTGCTGCTTTTGACTGATTCAGGCTCTTGATGAATTTTCATTTGTAAACAAACATGAGTATCTACCACAAAGTGAACTTTATTGTTTTTTCTGGGGCTGGGATTTTTTCTTTCTTTTTAACTGCTCTAGCTAGATTTTAAGTCTGCATAAGCTGAGTTTGCAAGGAAAGCAATTAGAGCTTTTTGTCCCCTTCATTGACACCTAATTATTTTTTTTAATTTATTTTTTATTTTATTGAAGTACAAATATCAGACAGTTTCAAGACACCTTAACAAGACAGATTTGATAAATTAATGCATTGCAAACTGTTTTCATAATGTTTTAGTATCATACAAGGTGCATACATATATTTACAGATATTATTTTAGCAGATGTCTCTTATCAGTAAATTAAGAGTATAGCTGCTTACTTAGCTTATTTTTTATACCTGAATTATATCAAAAATTCAATAATTATTTTCCTAGTGGATGACTGTAGTACTAGAAGCCGACATGATACCCTGTCCAACCACCATTAGTGCAAATCTTGCCTCTCATAGGATTATGTAGAAGCACAGCATTATCTATCCCAACTGTACTGTCTATACACACACATCATGATTTTTTCTTTCTATACCCCTTCCTTTGTCTACACCTGTCAAAGGTGGGCACTGCATTGTCATTCAACTAACTTAGGTGCTTGAACTTGACACCATAGTCCAACACAGTCCAGCATTCCACAACAATAGTGAGTTATTCAAAGAAGTTGTCGACCATAGCCATTTACAGCTCAGCTTAATATTATGGCCCCGCAATGTATACTTCATTTTTATACTTTTCTGCTGGATGGTTAAGACCTAGATAGAGCAAGACTTATATACCAACACATGAACTTTATATTTCTTATGTGGTCAGTGAAGTCCTCTCAGGGTTTATCTTGTAGTCTTGTACATTATTCTGTAGATCCTTTGTCTGTGTCATCCATGTGGATGAATCACAGCCAATGCTTCACCAGTTTGCTCTCTGTGAGAGCCTGAGAGAAAGTTTTCTCTCCATGTGACTCTCCCCAGGCACATTATAGAACTTCGATCTCTTTCCTCTGTGGCTCCATAATCTCCTTGTTCAGAAAATTTGGAGTTTCATGATGTTGCAGTACAGGTTCTCCTATGTCCTGAGTCTTCGCTGACCTTGAAAGGCTAGGGCCAAAATGTTGGCTGGCCTTGTGGCTCTTCTGTTTCTCCAACTCTGACTTGTGAACTTAGGTTGTTAACCATCCAGAAGAAAAGCTGATTAGTATGCTGCAGCATATGCTATTCACTTTGCCTTATCTGACTCAATTGATTTTAGTTGTTGTATGTTTCCTTTTGTATTTCTGCTCTTCGCTTGTTATACTAGGGAGACTATATGATGTTTATAAATGTGTGTCTGGTTTATTTCACTTATGAGTATATGTTCAAGTGGCATCCACTTCAGTATAAATGCTTCAAACTTATCATTCTTAATAGATGAGTAATACTCCATCATATAGAAATACCACATCTTTTTCAACCATCCTCATGTGATGGACATCTTGGTTGTTTCCAAGATTTTGCTATCACACATTGCACTGCTATAAACATAGGTACACATATATCTCTATGATACAATGTTTCCAGATCGTTTGGAAAAATTCCCAGTAGGGGGATAGCTGGCTTGAATGGGATTTCTAGTCCTACTCTTTTGAGGAGTCTGCACACTGACTTCCACAATGGTTGTACCAGTCTACATTCCCACCAGCAGTGGAGAAGTATTCCCTTTTCCCCACAACCTCTCCAACATTTGTTGTTGGTTGATTTCCTTATGATAGCCATTCTTTCTGGAGTGAGATAGTATCTCAGTGTTGTTTTTATTTGCATTTCATGAATGGCTAGCAATGTGGAGCGTTTTTTCATATATTTATTAGCTTCTTTAATTTCGTCCTCTGAGAAGTGTGTGTTCATCTCAGATGCCCATTTCTGAATTGGGTCTTTAAATTTGAGGGCCCTGTTATATCTTAGTTCTTTATATATTCTAGACAGTAGTCCTCTGTCTGATTGCTTATTAGTTAGGATTTTTTCAAAATTTGTGGGTTGTCTTTTCACTCTGTTGGCAATTTCTTTTGACATGCAGAAGCTCCTTAAGAAGAGTTGATCCCAGTTGTTGATTCTTTCAAG
>PVKA01049662.1:0-13143 GCA_004027165.1 Ctenomys sociabilis | reverse complement strand
TCCTCCTTCTGGCCAGTGTTGTTTTAATTTGATTCATTTATTTGTTTAAGTATCAGGAATTGAACTCAGTACCTTGCATTTTCCAGACAGACTCTTAGGCTGCTGAGCCATATCCCTGGCCCATGTGTTTGTATTGTAAACACAACATGGCCTTGAATATATGATGGCATAAGTAAATATGTTAATTCGTTATCAAGTTTACTGACATGTATTTGATATTAGTAAGAAAATACTGACAAAGTTGCTTGCATTGATAAAAATTTTAGGGGGCAAGAATGTGTTATAACAGAATTTTTTTCAATGTGATAGAGTCAAATAGATTTTCTTTTTTTTTTTTTAAGTGCATTTAGTACAGGGTGTACAGGTGTACAGGTCTCATTGTGTAGATTGGACTCCTAGGGATTCTCCTGTTTTCAGTCTATCAAGCGTTTGGATTGCAGGCTCATGGCACCACGCCCAGTCTCTATTGCCATCTCAGCAAGCCCGGGGGGGATCTGGCATGACAGATTGTGGATCAGTGCCTTGGCCACTGCTCTCTGCCAAAGCAGGCGCTTGACTCTGCTGAGGTATCTGGATGGCTGGCCCTCAGATTTTCTAGGGATAATATATCTACATCCTTATCATGAAATTGACTTCTTTCTCATTTTAAAATGTAGAAAATATTCAATATTCTTTTTGCTTTGTTTTCTTGACTGCTCAGCCCACCCTGGAGACTGGGATGGCATAGCATGTGAGGCCGGGATTGAGGCGCGGTCCTTGCACTTGCCTAAGTGGGCACTTTAGACCACTGAGCTATCTGGCCAGTCCCTGAAATATAGTAAATATTCCTTATAGAGATGATTTACTTTTTGTCATTGCATGTTTTTTTATTTTAATGTATGTGAAGACAAATTATATTTAGTGTCATATAATGTTTTAGTAAGTTTATGCTTATCCAGCATTTTCCACATTTATATTTTAATTTCAAATAATGGTAAAACATTTTCTTGGTTATTAACTGAATATTCCATGACAATTATATTAAAATAATAAGTATGTAACCTAACATTTGAGGTTAAATATTGTAATAAATGTCATTAACCTTGTAAAATGAGAGGTATAGGTAAACATAAATTTTAAAAAAGTCAATAAAAGTTGAATAATTTTACTAAAATAAATAATACATCTTTTGAAGATGCTCACACCATTGACAGAAATGTATATTACTATAGTCCTCATAGAAATCAGTGGGGAGAATTCTCAACAACTAGAACTAGCACTACTTCATTGTGCAGATATTCTACTTCTATAAGTGAAAGGATATTAGAGGAGTTTGCTATTGGGACATTTGCACCCTGGTGATTGTTGCAGTGCTATTCACAATAACAATAAAGCAGAAACAATATTCAATATGCACTGACTGATAAACAGATAAAAATATGGCTATATACACAATAGGGCACTAATAAACAGTACATTTGACTGAAATTTTGTCATTTGAAACAACAAAGTTGAAGGGAGAGTTGCTCAAGCAGTGTAAACCTGGCCAAGAAATACTATATGGTCTTACATTTGCCATGTATATATTACTATGAAAATGGCTGCTATCACAGCTTTGCGAGAGTGGGAAGGATGGAGGGATGAGAAAATTGATGAACAGGAACTATTCTAGATAAACAGAAGCTGTGTCAATTTGTAACTATATACAGCAGTAAGAAATAGATGCAGTAAGCATTTGGCGACTTCTGTGGCCTGGTGAGGTGCACCTGCACAAATACAAATCAATTTGGAGCATCTTTCTCTTGACACCCAGGCAACAAAGATCTCTAAGTGAAGGGGAAATTACAAGGGTTGGATTTATTCCATTCACCAAATGAAAACCCCGATCTTTATTGTTCTTACTATGGAAAGTTTTAACAAAAGTATTTCATTTTGCAACTTCCAAATGCTAACTTTTAGACAATTTTAATATGGATTCTTATTTTCCTAACTGTACATTTGTGGGTTTTACGTAACAACCAATCAAGACTATGTACTTCATCTAGAACGTCTGCTGCCAAAAAGGTAATTTGTTTATAAATGGCTCAATCTGGGAAGCCATCCAAAGTTGTTCAGGTGAATAACAGTGTGATTTACATGCAGGTGCATAATGTAAACTTAGAAATAGTTTGAAAATGCTAACTAAAGCTGAAGAGCAGATTCAAATTAACAAGATAGGTATATCACTTTCTTGTGGAATTTTTAAACCCCTGATATATTATTTCTCTCCTTCTTCTGCTGCTGCTCCTCCTATTCCTACCTTCCTTTTCTGCTCCTTCTACTCCTACTCCTCCTCTACCTTCTTCTCTTCTCCTTTTCCTTCCCTTTCATCTCATTATTATTATTTTAGATGGATAAGAATGCATCTTTTTGAAATTTATGCAGGATCATATATTATTATGGAAAAATTTATTAGAGCAATGCTTGGAAATTCAGAAATTCTAATGATTAAAAATATTAGTGCTTTGGCCAGCCAGATAGCTCAGTGGACTAAAGCACTTGCTTAGGCAGAGTTCGCAGCCAGGGTTTTATCCCTGGCATGCTGTGCTTCCCCAGCCTCAGGGTGCAGTGAGATTTCAATTGGGACTGGGCGTGTTGGTGCATGCCTGTAATTCCAGCGCTTAGGAGGCTGAAAACAGGAGAATCACTATGAGTCCAATCTACTAGTGGGATCATGTATGCCCTGTACTAAATACAATAAAAAATGTGCATTATAAAAGAAGTTCTTTTGCCCAATTTGACTAAAAAGGCAACCTTACACACAGATTTGTGACATTAGCATACAATGTGGTTTTTTTTTCTCTACTCAAGGCTTTTAAGTGGTCCACATAACTTCAGATTAATTTTTAATATTTAGGTGGCAAGGGAGATAGCTCAGTAGAATAAGCACTTTCCTGACAAACGTAAGGCCATGAGTTCAATCCCAGGTTCCGCAAAAGAAAAAAAAAACATCTTTAAATGTTTCATTATATACACTACAATGATTGCCAACAAAACATAGCTAAAACATAAGGCAATACATTTTGTAAAATGCTCAAAGTTTGCTGCAATACTATGTGAATGATTGTGCCTAGTCTCCTTTTGAAATTAAAAAGAAGGACCAGGAAAATAGCTCAGCAGACTAAGTGCACCCCCGGCAACCTCAGGGACCAGGGTTTGATGCCCAGCAGTACATGGCGCGACAGCCCCTACCTGTATGAACTTAGCCAGCCAGTGAAACGGGGCATGGTGACTCATGACTGTAATCCCAGCACTCAGGAGCCTGGAAACAGGAGGATCACTTGGAGTCTGAGCTGTGTACCGAGGCCCTATACTAAACACATAAAATGAAATTGGGGGTTGGGACACCGGGAACTGAACTCAGGCCCTGGTGCTTACCAAGAAAGTGTTTATTCCACTGAGCCATCGCCTTGCCCCCCTAAAAGAAATTATACAGCAATGAGACTCTAAAAGATTGATTCACAAATATGACTAGCAAACTCTTCAAATGTTCTTTCCTTTGTCTTTGAGTTATGTTCTGAGATTTTAAGATTCTATAGAAGCAAAGAAATTATGAGATGGCTGGGAAGATAGCTAAGCAAAATAAGTGCCTGACAAGAAATTTGAAGGTCCCAAATTTGATATCTGGTCCAAAAACAAAAAGTCTAGATATTTTTAGGTGGTAAGGAATCGTAGAAGAACGATTTTAGTACCGGGACTACAAAAATGAGACTTAGGAGTTCTCAACATTCATTTATTTATTAGAAAATAATTCTTGTTTGGAACCCGTAAATTTGTTGTTGAAAGACAGAAAGATAAAAATATTTATAAAACTTTCTCATAAAATTGTTTTGAAAAAATAATTCTGAGAAAAATGTAAAATCATTTAATAAAAAATGATTTTAAGGGGCTGAGGAGATAGCTCAGTAGAAAGTTCTTGTCTGGCAAGCGCAAGGGACTGAGTTTGATTCCCAGTTCAACCAAAAAAAAGAAAAAAAAGTTTTAAATATTACTGAGAAGTGCTTTCAATATTTCCAAATATTCAGTCTATTAAGTTCAAAGCTATGAGCAAGAATTGCATAAAAGCTATTAAATTATGATGTAGTAATTTCTAGATATGAGAATTCAGAGAAAAGTAAATGCATTCATATTGTGGCACATTGTATCCACTGTTATTTTCTAATAGAAAATAGATATTAAGAATGAAATATTTATATGATACATACTGCAAAGAATATATCACTTTTCTATTTCTCTGATCAGTAGATAATTTTTGTGAGAGAAGAAATGGGATAGATAGATAGATAGATAGAGAGAGAGAGAGAGAGAGAGAGAGAGAGAGAGACATAGATATTCCATACACATATTACAAAAATAAGAGAAAAGAGAAAACCATTTATTATTCAGTTTGGGCTAAGAATAAAAAAAATACACTTTTTCAAAATGTAATTCTCTTACATTTTCTACATCATTTTGGCCTATTAGGTTGGTTCTTAATCTACATATATGATAATTAGCATTATATACACATTTAAGAAACATGAATTCGATCCTGGCCAGCTAAAAGGGGATAGAAAGTGGAGAAATACTTAAAATGTGTTATAAACATGAAGCAATTCTTTACATTAATTGTAATCATTATGTACTGCAAACATGTACTAAGAAAAGACTGAAAACTAAAGTATATAAATATTAATTAGAGTCAATTCCTACTTCTGTATTAGTCAGGTTCCTGGATTCTTCGTCAAGTTCATATTCATATATTTTTCTGGCATATTTCATAGTTTATGATTTTGAATAGGTACATAACTGCTGAATCTCTCTTCTCCATGGTATAAATGAAAAGGAATATAAAATATTGATTATAAACAACAATATAGCAGGAGGGAGGAAAAGCAATATTTAAAGTAATTATTTATAAAAATGCACTCATACAATATATCATCTCATACTACTTGAGAAGAAATGAGGAAAATGTTACATGAGGGAAACAATCATCAATAAGTATATTTGTTTTATACTCTACAAATAATGTTAACCTAATATTATTGCACATCCTTCTAAGTGCTATTTTTTGGCATCTGAATTAATTTTGCTGGCTAGCTAGCAATTTTGCTTGTTAGCTAGCAGTTTTGAAGAACCAATATGATTCTCCATTCTTCAAATTTATTTTTCTTTATTTTATTGAAGAACAAATAGAAAGGAGACATTTCAAATCAAATTAGCAGGACACATTCAATAATTAATACAATGCATATTGTTTTCGTAGTGGTTTTTTGTTCTACAAGGTACATACATGGTATTCTATTTACAAACACTATTTGAGCAGATGCCTATAATGAATGAATTAAGAGTTGTATACCTTTCTTTCTTTTTAAAGCTGAATTATAGCACAGTTTCAATAATTAATACTTTTTAAATTGTTATCTTCCTAGTGGTTATCCATAGTAGAGTAAGCAGACAGGATGTCCTGTCCAAAAACTACTAGAGCAAATCTTTTTTCTCATAGAATTACACAAAATTGCTGCGTATTTATCCTAACTGTACTGTTTATACAACACATCATGATTCTTCCTTTGTATCCCTTTTTGTTGTTGTTGTTTAGTCCTGTCAGAGATAAGTATTCTATTGTCATTCAATTATTGTAGGTGCTTGAATTCAGTAAAACAATCCAACACAGTCCATCAGTCCACAACAGTAGTGGGTTATCCAAAGAAGTTGTTGACTAAAGCCAACTACAGCTCAGATTATTATTATGGCCTTATTTTATATACCTCATTTTTATACTTTTCTGCTGGATGGTTAAGACTGAGATAAAGCAAGACCTATATGACAAAAAATGTAACTTTTTTATCTGATGAGGTCAGTCAAGTCCCATCAGGGTTTATCCTGTAACCCTATACCTCACGGTGTAGATCCTTTGTCAGTGTCTGCTATGTGGATGAGTCACGACCATTGCTTGACCAGTTTGCTCTCCGTGAAAACCTGAGAGAATGTTTTCTTTCCATGAGACTCTCCTTAGGCACACTATAGATAATTGATCACATTCCTCTGTGGCTCCATAATCTCCTTCATCAGAAAATTTGGGGCACAACTGAGTTCCGTGATGTTACAGTACAGGTTCTCCTATGTCCTGAGTCTTCACTGACCTTGAAAGGCTAGGGTCAAAATGTTGACTGACCTTGCAGCCCTTCCATTTCTCCAATTTTTGATCTGCAAACTTAGGTTGTTATGCATCCAGAAGAGAAGCTGATTATTACCCTGCAACATATGCAGTCCAGTTTACCATAACTATCTGACTAAATTCTTCTTAGTTGTTGTTATACCATTCTATTTGCATTTTTTCTTTTGATTTCTTACACTAGAGAGACTATACAATATGTGCACATATGTGTATTTTACTTGAGTATATGCTCAAGCGGAATCTACTTAAATATAAATGCTTCAAGTTTATCAAACTTTATAGCTGAGTAATACTCTATTGTTTAAAAATACCACACCTTTTTAAACCATTCTTCATGTGACGGACATCTTGGTTGTTTCCAAGATTTTGTTATCAAAAATTGTGCTCTGTTAATAGCAATAAACATAGGTACACATATATAACTATGATTTAATATTTGCAGTTCGTCTGGGAAAATTCCCAGTAGGGTTATAGCCGGCTTGAATGGGATTTCCAGTCCTAGTTTGGTGAGAAGTCTCCACACTGATCTACACAATGGTTGTACCAGTCTACATTCCCACCAGCAGTGGAAAAGTGTTCCCTTTTCCCCACATCCACTCCAACATTTGTTGTTGGTTGATTTCTTTATGATAGCCATTCTTTCTGGAGTGAGATAATATTTCAGTGTTGTTGTATTTCATGGATGGTTAGTGATGTGGAGCATTTCTACTGAGTTTTTCATACTGTAATTTCATCATTTTATCTCCAATAATTCTCCACTCCAGACAGATGTGTATTTTAATACTTGGACTGGGGCCTGTGGAGACAGCTCTGTAGAATAAGCACTTGCCTGACAAGATCAGGGTTCTGAGTTCAAACCCTAGTATTGAAAATAAAAAAAAAATATTTAGACCATTATAACTAGGTTCTATAAGAAAATATTTATTATAAGTCATCAGAAAATAAAAATGCTTTAAATGTTCATATACTAAGTAAAAGTGACTCTGACACTATGAGTAAGTGGATTAGCAATTGCCTCTTCTGAGAATGTTTGGTACTAAGATAAAAGATACACTTATAAATAAGAATACATTGGCTAAAATATGCTGAAATTTTAACTATGCCTAATCACAAATGAATAGAGACAAGAAAATTTACACCATAGATAAATGGAATTACAATGTTACAATTTTCAAAAATATATATTTCAAGGGGCCAGAAGGTGGCTCAGTGGAATAAGCATTTCCCTGGCAAGCACAAGGGCCTAAGTTCAATTCCGGTTCTGTCAAAAAGAAACACACACACACACACACACACACACACACACACACACACACACACACATTTATTTATTTATTTATTTATTTATTTATTTATTTATTTATTTATTTATAAATGTATATAAATACCTCAGTGCATTGGTATCTGTTATGATCTGTGGGATTTGAGTACATAACTATTGAAGTCTTCTTTTTTACATAATTAACATTTATGTGATGAATTATTAAGTCAATATAACAATATAATGGCCATCTTTCTTATGTAGTCTGTAAAGATTGTATCAAAAATGTTCAAATTCAACAAACTGCGCACTTACTACTAAGCAAATTTATAAAATTCAAAATTCAAGACACATACATATTTATATTACAAACAGAAATTCCTCAGAAAAGCCCAATCCATCATGCTCAGTTGAGGTTTGCACAATGTTTTTTCCTATGTACAAACACACATGCATACACCCACGCCCAAATACCCCAACATACACACGATTTTAAAAGTAGACTGTAGTTGCTGGGCATTGTAACATATGGCAATCTAGAATTAATTGAAGCAGGCTTATAAAAGTATTGCAATCAATTTTGAACATTAATTGTTCCATCAAAGTCACTGGATGTGAAATGGACATACAAAGTGTTAAGGCTAACTGTGGATTCCTGGGTGGGGCCATAACATAATTAGTTTTCTCTTTTTTTCTCCTTTTTGTTCTTGTACTTTCTCATTCTCACATAGCACAGAGGCAACCTAAATCTGAGTCCATCATCAAATAAGGCTAAGCTCTAATGATCAAGCTTGGTTTCAGGGGGAGACTTCTGTGGGTTACATTCAAAGGCTGTGAGAAAGGTGACCTGCCTTGATCCTTCCTGGAATGCTGATAATTTTGAAATGGATATGTCCATGTTGATTATAAGAAGTGACATGAACTACATCATCCAGTGTGTTCACACTACTAAATACATCACATTCAATATGCAACATAAATGTGTAATTTTTAAAAATACAGTTGGGAAACTACTATTCAGTTTTCCAATTGAAATTGAAATTGGGAAATAATAGAAAAGTAAATAGTTTTAAAAGGTTGCAATGTGACATGTAATGCACAATGTTTTAGAATTTCTGTAAATCTCTAATAATTAAGAAATTATGGTATTGACCTAAGACTAGCCTATTGGTCAAAAGAATAATATATTGAGTTCCAACATGGACACACATCTGGAACACTCAATTTCAGAAATGATATATTGGTATAGTGAAGAGATAAAATATTTCTATAAGTATTCCTGGAAAAAATAAAGGTGTAAAATATATTTTTATCTGATTAGTCCTGAAAAAGACAAAAAATAATGAATGCATTAAAAACAGACTGATCTTACCATATATACTAAAATGGCTAAGTTGAAAGAGACTGATAATTCTGAATGTTGGTCAAAGTATAAAGATATTAAAACTGATGTAGTTAAGAATACTGTACATTAGTGTGGGTTATTCATTTTAGCACAGTTCATATGATAAAATAAAAACACAATCAGCATCTATACAGAATAGCTGGATGAACTTTCAAAACAAAGAACTGGAATGTTGAAAGTAACTAAACTCTGAAAATTAGCCTGATTTTATTCATGTATGTTTAAGAAACAGGTAACTTTACAGTTTTGGAAGCCAAAATAGTGTAAAATAAGGTGCACATTAACGTGAGTCTCCAGGGATCAGTTGTTTGTTGATATTGTATATTTTGTTAAATATGTAAAGTCAAAGTTGAGTGCACTGTCAAAAACTAATGGAGCTATAGATTTATGATTTGTTTAAATTTAATTTTGGTGTTAGGAAACATCTGCCAGTATTACTAGCACTGTTAGTCTTATAAAATTTGATGTTAGTAATGATATTTTTTGGTTTGGTGATATTTGGTACATTTCACAATTTGAAATAAGCGACCAATTCTGTTTGCCTAAAATAAAAACAAAACCTACTTGGGGAAAAATAAGCTACAACTATATGTTCAAAATTATAGAGGTGTAAAAGTTTCTTATATATACTATAAATAATTATATATGTTTTAGACTAGTACAGTAAATGTATGTTCACTTTTATAATGATATACCTGTTAGTGAATATCTCTATATGTGAAATAAAGTTGGATATATCCTCAGATATATTAGGTAAGTCTATAGCTGCACAGTTCTACTGAAACTTTCTCTTTCTTGCTATTAGATTTAAACAAAGTACACTATTATTTTTCTATAATATTATACTAGACAAATTATTCCTTTTGTTTCCATTTGAGTTACTGGATAGTGGTTGAATCCAATCCAGAGTGAACTAAAATAATTTGGAAGGTGTTGTTTAAGTGTTCTATTATAATAAAATTTATGTGCTTGGTTAAATAAAAATAAATCATTTAAAAGAAACACATATAAAGTGAGGTTGATGTGTGGTGGAATACCTAAAAATACAAGATGTTTTCTCAAACCACTACTTAAAACTGTGGACAAATGCCTTAGACATAACAAGGAACAGGTGTTTTGCAACTGTTGTTGATATGCTGAACTTTAAATCCCTATAGTATTTGAAAAAAATAAGCAACTATACATTTTTACATAGAAATTTAGAAATCTAACCATATACCTTAGGGATTTGACTGACCTTGTCAGACACAAAAGTTACATTTTTTATTATATAGGTCTTGCTTTATCTTGGTCTTAACCATCCAGCAGAAAACTATAAAAATGAGGTATAAAAGTAAAGCCATATTAATATGCTGAGTTGTAAAAAGCTGAAGTCAGCAACTTCTGACATTGCCGGTTCCAAGGATAATCCACTAGTGTTATGGACTACTGGACTATGTTGGATTATTTTGCTGAATTCAAGCACCTACAAGATTTGAATGGCAATGGAACACCCATCTCTGACAAAACTAAACCAAAAAGGGGAATATAAATACAGGTCCATTTTATAGTGAAAAAAAAAATATATATATGTATATATGTATATGTAGATACAAAATAAGATAGATATACAGCTACTTTCTTTTAATTCAATGAGAAGGAAGATTTCTACTGATAGTGATTGGACAAGATATCATTTCTGCGTCTTGTACTCTGAATAACTACTACGAAAACAACAATATGTAATGCATTAATTATTGTAACTGTCCTACTAAGCTGTTTTGAAACTGTCTCTTCATTATTTCTTTTTCAATAAAATTAATAAAAAATAAAATAAAACTGTGTACAGTAATTAAAAGGCATTCTTCTTGTCATATGTTAAAATGCTTTTAATATCTTTCTAAACATTGAGTTTATACATAAAAATGTAAGAAAATGTTCCATATCACAGGCAGGGCATAAATATTGTGATTCATGATTCTATGTTTCCTATAGACATGAGTGTCCCTCATCTGCCCTTTGGCTATCACTGTGTGGATCATTTATTTTTGGTTCTATAAACCCTTTAAATAAAAAGCCATTTAACCCAGTCATCTGAAGCATAACATATGCTTTCTCAGGGTTATTGAAATATCTTATTCTTTTAAAGGCTTTTAACTATGCAATTTCAGCTATGGGCTTGCTTCCAAAAAGGACTAAAATAGAATTGCAGTTGCACAATAAACAAGAGTTGCTAATTGCCAATTTTGTATCATTCCTTACAAAAAGGAGTATCACTTCAAAATGTGTTTGATGGAACTTTTCCCTCTCTATTCATCTTGTTTCTGATAACTCAGGATTATTTCTTTGCACTTGTGCATTTGAATTTTGCCTATGTTTTGAAAGACAACTTTCTTTGTTTAATTTTCTCTTCACTTAAAGCATTTTTCTGCTTTTCTATTCTGGAGTTAGAACTGCTGCAATTTGCAAACTTTGTAATTTATCTTCACAACATTATGCTTACATGTTCATCTTAAGGAGAAATTGAGTAAAATTCTTCAAAGAGTCCATTAAAGCAAACAGAATTGAGAATGAATCCAATAGAGTTTATGCTTCCAGTTTCACCAATATGTTCTTGTCGTTCTGTATCCTTTTATACAAAGCATTGCAGTATGTGGCATATTGCTATTAATGCTGTTGAAAAATTTCCTTTTGCTTGAACACTAATCCAAACAATCCTGTTCTTTGTTACTGTTGCTTTATGTTATTGTTGTTCTTTTTTTTACTTGCATCAACTCCTCTAGACTCCTGTGTACTATTGTTTTGATACAGAATTATCTTGAGAAAGCCTAAGGGATAATAATTAAAATATATAATGGTTTCACATAAAAGAATTGTGTATATTCATGTAATTAATTTTATATAAGTATTTTCTGGGAGACAATTTTAATATTCTGATATCCACATAAATTAATATTTTTCTTGAGAGGATTCTGAATTCATTTTAATATTACAGATATATTAGGTGCTTGTTGCAGAATCTCCCAAGCTTTTATTTCTAGTTTCCATAGAATCAAAATTATTTATAGACTAGTGAACTGGTAAGTAAACTCAGTTTCTTTGTTTTCAGTGTTTTCTTTCAACTTCTAATACAACTCGTTCATATTTGACATCCAAGTTCATAAATCACTTGTGAATCCTTGACTCCATTGATCAGGTATAATTTCTTTGCTATGTGTTTCAATAAATCACTTGTGCTTTATGAGCACTCACTAAAGAATGTCACACACACTCTTCCCCACCTAGTCTGTCATTCACTCTTTTTTTTTTTTTTTATTCTTTTGAGACAGGGTCTTACTATGCACTTCAGGCTGGCCTTAAGCTCACTTTGTAGCTCAGGCTGGTCTCAAACTCACAACAATCCTCCTGCCTCAGCCTCCTGAGTGCTGGGATTACAAGCATGCACCACCACGCCTGGCTTGTCATTCACTCTTAATGTGTAGGTAGATAATAAATAAATTTAGATGAATTTAACGTATAATACGATTGTATTTTCACAACCAATAGATTATTATGTGTATGAAGTATAACTATCTAAAACCAGAAAATATGCAAAATTCAGGCCGACTGTCATTGCACATGCACCTGGATGGTCCATTTGTGGATCAAAAAGTGGATCTCCACATGCAGGTCCAGAGATGACCTACTGCTAGTGATGTGGATCCACACTCAGCTGATCACTTCCAGGAAAACAAAAAGGGAGCTACTTTGTGAGAGTTACAGGACCTGTATCTACTTCTGTTCCAAGGCAGGACGTAAAACCAGAGATTAGAAGTCAGTTACTGGAGAAAAGCAAATGTTGGAGGTGGCTTCGTGGGGCCTGCCAATAACGCTTGCTGTTTCTGAAGTAAATCTATGGCATGTCTCCTGTTTATGCAAAACTAAGCCAGAATTTGTTGTGATTCCAAAGCTCTAGTCCAGGCTTATGGAACTCTGAATACAAGTCTATGAAGTGAGGCAATGAAGTGCCAGTTGATATAGACATGGATAGTTGGGGTGAAAGGTAAAGAGCTACACATTAAAACTGTAATGCAAGCATGTGCTTGGAAGACATATTAGAAAAATAGAGCATTTGCAACATGTTACCATAGCCTTTGTGCAGGTGAAGTGTGAGAGCATAATTAGCATCCCACTGAGAATACTGCCAAGGAGAATCTATTCTTGAGGACCCATCAGGTGCCAGGTAGGCCAGTGCAAAAGGACTTGTTCACTAGACAGTTGAGGATATGCAGAGGGTTATTGCTGATGGCATATTGTCAGGGACAGAGCACAACAGAT
>PVKA01049661.1:0-13122 GCA_004027165.1 Ctenomys sociabilis | reverse complement strand
TTTTTTTTTTTTTTTTTTTTTTTTTTTTTTTTTTTTTTTTTTTTTTTTTTTTTTTTTTTTTTTTTTTTTTTTTTTTTTTTTTTTTTTTTTTTTTTTTTTTTTTTTTTTTTTTTTTTTTTTTTTTTTGGTACAGTCTCACTATGCAGCTCAGACTATTAGTGATCTTCCTGTCTCAGCCTTCACAGTGCTGGTATTATGGGCATGTGCCACCATGCCTGGATTCAGTGGCCAGCACGGCATGTGGTTCTGGGGATCAAGTCCTTGCACTTGCCAGACAGGCGCTTAGACTGCTGAGCTACCTGACTAGCTCTCTTATATGTTCTTGATCATTAGCCTTATCTGGGGAACATCTGGAAAACATTTTTCCCACATTGTGGGCTGTCTCTTGACTGTGTTGGCATTTTCTCTGGCTTTGCAAAAGCTTTTTCATAAGATGAGATTAAAGTTGTTGATTTTTTTTAATGTATATGGTACGGGGTCTCACTACGCAGCCTGGACTTGTGATCCTCCTGTTTTCAGCCTCCCCAGCACTGGGATTGCAGGCGTGCACCACCACGCCTGGACGCGGTAGCAGCTTAGTGTGCCCTGGGGCAGAGATGGCTCCACATGCAGTACCAGGGATCAAACCCGGGCCTCTGCACTGCCTACGCCTGTGTTCAGTACACTGAGATGCCTCGCTGAACCCCAGCTGTTGGCTCCTTGTAATGTTTCCTGTGTGATCAGGCTTAATTCATAAAACCTTTACCTACAGCAATATCTTCAAAAGTTTTGTCTATTTTATCTTCCACCAGTTTTAATATTTGTAACTTAATAGACCTTTGATCTATTTTGAATTTAGTTTAGCACATGGTGAAAAATGTGAGTCAAATTTTAATTTTGAACATGTGCAAAGCCAGGTTTTTCTAGTAGCATCTACTAAAAAGTCTGTTTCTTCCAGTGTATGTACTTAGCCCCTTTGTCCAACATAAGGTGGTTGAATATACCTGGGTTTGTTTTTGCAACTTTTAATCTGTTCCACTGATCTTGCCATCTGTTTTCTTTCTAGTACCATGCTGGTTTTTTTTGTAATCACAGTAGCTTTATAGTATAATTTGAAGTCAGGGACTGTGATGCCCCCAGCCTTGCCTTTGATGTCCAGAATTTCCTTTGTGATTCTAGATCTCTTCTGGCTCCGTATGAACTTTAGGATTGTTTTCTCTAATTCTCTGTGATATGCTGTATGAATTTTGATAGGAATGCATTAAATCATATAACAGTTTTGGAATTATAACCATTTTCAGTATATTCATTCTTCCTATCCACAAGCAAGGGCCGTCTTTCCATTTTATGTCTGTTTTCCTCTCCTTTTCCAGAATATTGCAGTTTTCAATATAGAGGTCTTTTACACCCTCCATTGCACTGATTCCTAGGCATTTCATTTCATTTTTTTTTTTTTGGATGCTCTTGTGAAAGATGTTGTTTGCTTAGTTTATCTCTCAGTTAGCTCATTATTCACATACAGAAAAACTATTGATTTTTGAGTGTTGACTTTGCATCCAGCTATGCTACTGAATTTGCATATTAAATGTAACAGTTTTTTAAAACATATTTATAGGGCCAAGGAGATGGCTCAGTAGAATAAGTGCTTGCTTGGCAAGTGCAAGGGCCTGAATTCAATGCTGGGTTCCACCAAAAAAAAAAAAAAAATGTATTTGGTACAGGGTCTTACTATGTAGCTTGGACTCACAGTGATCTTCCTGTTTTCAACTTCACCAGTGCTGGGATTATAGGTGTGTTACCTCCACGCCCACTAATAGTGAGCCTGCCTGGGGACAGGGCTGGCACTGTACACGGTGCCTAGCATTGAACCTGATTCCTGTGTTTGCCTAAGCCGATGCTGAGTCTGCTGAGGTATCTCACTGGCCTGCAAATGCAGCAGTTTTTTAGTGGAGTTTTGGGGGAGTTTCTGTGTTGATTATCATGCCATCTGCAAATAAGGACAATTTCACTTCTTTTCTGATCATTATTCCTTTTGTTTATTTCGCTTGTCTAATTTCTCTGGCTAAAGTTTCCTGGACTATGTTGAATAAAAGATGAATGGGCATCCTGTCATTTTCCTGATTTTAGAGTGAAAGATTTCAGTTTTTGTCCATTTAATATGATGTTGGCTATTGGTTTGTCATGTATGTCTTTTATTAGATTGAGATAAAGATCATCTATTTCAATATTCTGTAGGGTTTTTATCATGAATAAGTGCTGAACTTTGTCAAAAACTTTGCATGCATTTATGGAGATAATGATATGATTTTTGTCCTTAACTCTATTAATGTGGTGTTTTGTAGTTATTAATTTACATATGTTGAACACTGCATCCCTCATGTGTGAGGTGAACGTGATAACCACTACACTACGGAAACTGTTTGCATCCCTCATGTGAATTCCACTTGGCCATGGTGTATAATCTTCTTGATGATGTGCTATATTCTGTTTGCCAGTATCTTACTGAAGATTTTTGTATCTATGTTCATCGGATAGATTGGCCTGTAGTTCTCTTTCATGGATGGGTCCTTCTCAGATATTGGTATGACAGTAATGCTTGCTTCCAGGAATGACTTTGGGAGTACTGATTCCCTTTCACTTCTCAATTTCTGGGGCTTGGAATATAGCACGTGCTTGGCAAACAGAATGCCCTGAGTTCAATCCCTAGTACCACACACACACACACACACACACACACACACACACACACACTCTATCTCTCTCTCTCTCTCTCTCTCTCTCTCTCTCTCTCTCTCTCTCTCTCTCTCTCTCTCTCTCTCTCTCTGTGGCTGACTCAGCCCACCCTAGGGGTGGGGTTGGCCTGGAATGCCATGGGTGCCAGGGCTTAAACCACAGTCCCTGTGCTTACCTAAGCTGCCTAAGCAGGCACTTTAGACCACTGAGCTATCTCACTAACCCTTCCCTTTCAATTTCATTAAAGAGTTTGAGCATTATTGATGTCAAGTCTTCTCTAAATTCCTTATAGAATTCAACAGTGAATCTGTCAGGGCATGGACTTTTCTTTTTTGATAGTTTTTAATTACATCTTCAATTTTGCTGATTGATGTCATTTTTATTTAGGATTTTTATGTCTTCTTGATTTAGCTCTGGTAATTTATATCTAGGAATTTGTCCCTTTTTTCTGCCTTTTCCATCTTATTTTGCCACATCTTCAAAGTATGGATAGAGGAGTTTCTGGATTTCTGCAAGGCCTATTGTGCCTTCATCTTTTTCATGCCTGAGTGTATAGATCTGAGTCTTTTCTCTCCTTTTTTGGATAACATTGGCTGAAGATTCATTGATTTTATTTGATCTTTCAAAGAACCAGCTTTTTGATTCATTGATTCTTTTTCTTCCTTAGTCTCCAATGCATTAACTTCTGCACTGATCTTTATAATTTCTTCCTTCATATGAGCTTTTGGCATAGTCTGTTCCTCTATTTCTAGAAGTTTGAGGTTCAACACTAAATTGCCTATTTGTACTTGTTCTATCTCCCTGATATGGGTATTTACTGCTATAAACTTGCCTCTTAGGACTGTTTTCACTGTGTGCAATAGGTTCTGGTATGTTGTATTATCATTGCCACTTAATTGTAGAAACTGTCTAATTTCTGTTATACTTTCATCGGTGACCCATTGATTGTTCATGAGAGTGCTATTTAATTTCCATGTGTTTATGCAGTTCTTGTGGTTTCTTTTGCCATTGATTTCCAGTTTCATTGCAATGTATTCTGCAATGTATCAGACAGAGGTAAAGATCTTCTATTCCAATTTTCTGTAGGATCTTTAATCAATACAGGATAGCTTGGATGATTGTACTGCTGGTTTCTATTGGTTTATTAAAAGGCATAGTTAGTGCTTAAATTTTTTTTCTTCTTTAATTTTTTTTTTTTACCAACTTTGCATGCTTATACCAGTAATCTAGACAACTAATTTGAGGATAACAATATGCAATAACAGTAATCATTATTGAATTCCTATCATCTTGTTAGTGGAATTCAGTATCATTTCTAATTTTTTAAATTTTTTCTTCTCTTTCTTTTTTGGAACCGGGGATCAAACTCAGGCCCTTGCACTTGCCAGGGAAGTGCTTATTCCACTGAGCCATCTCCTCAGCCCCTATTTTTTCTTCTCTTAAAAAGAATAAAAATATTTTTTAAAAAATATCTACTCTAGGGGAAAAAAGAGTATTAGAGGTCCCATTCCACCCAACTGTTTCCCTTTCCAGAAGAAACGAAACCATCAAGCACACAGTGTATGCGCACCCATGTCTGTAACAGCACAGTCTGGCAGAGCTAAGCCTTGGAAACTGCCCTAATGCCCATCAGCTGAGGAATGGATAAAAACAGACATGGTAGTTTTTACAGTGGACTACTGCTTAGCTATACAGAAAGATAAACTCGATGCAGCTAGACACCATACTGATAAGTCAAATCAGACTTGCATGTGCAAACATCATATTTTTTCCCTTGTGTAAGAACCTAAAAGAGTGAATAAGATCCAAAAAGTGAAAGGGAGAGAAACTGCTCAGAAGCAAAGGACAGCTAGGATGAGGGAAAGGAGAAAAGAGGGGAAAAGTACATGTGAAGATAACAACATGCAATATAATAACCATTGATAATTTCCCAGCATTTTTGATTTAAAATTCTTTATCATTTTTAGTTTTTTTATTCTCTTTAAAAAATTCCAGTTTGAGCCTGTGTCTTCTCGCAGAAGCAGAGAAACAGCAGCTCCCTGAAAGTCGGCTCAGCTCAAAGAGCAAGCTGAGAGCACTCGTCAGCCGGCCCTTGGCTGGGCTTCCAAGGCGCGACAGCCTTTCCTCTCCCTCTTGATGGCCTTGCTGGCCTCCCTGCACTGCCTGGTGAACATTGTGTCCTGGCCAAGGTCATAGATTGTAGCTGCTTGGCACGAGAGGGCTGAGGTTTGCTGACCTTGTCCTCGTGTCCCCTGAGCTCGCCAGCCCAAGTGCTCAGTGATGTGTGGTTGCGACCTGCCTCCAAAAGCAGCATGCTCCAAGCCTTTATATTCCTGTTTTCCAGAGCACCTAGTCTTGAAACCTAACAGCAAAACACTGGGCTTGCTGATTGAAACGTTCATGAGTTATCCGAGAGTCAAGGAAAGTGTCATCTTTGGGGTCCATAGCACCTACAGTGGCTGAATTTCTCACTGCTCCCAGGGGATTTTTCAGGGCTAAAAACAGCACCAATGCCAGTGTTCCTGGCAAGGGAATGATGAGTTGGCAATCCAAAGACTCCACCTAATGTGCTACTGAGTGTGAACAGGAGACGCTGTCATGTCCAGAAGTTCCAAAATAGTTTTCCTTCTTTAGAAAGTGTTTCTCCCCAGGCCACACAGCAGCCTCCTCACGTGTTTTCGAGTGTCATTGGCCTCTGGAGAGGCAGAGCCAAGGTG
The DNA here is from genome assembly GCA_004027165.1 of Ctenomys sociabilis. Classification (NCBI taxonomy): domain Eukaryota; kingdom Metazoa; phylum Chordata; class Mammalia; order Rodentia; family Ctenomyidae; genus Ctenomys; species Ctenomys sociabilis. The sequence continues at coordinate 7,693 of PVKA01049661.1, read as the reverse complement.
ACTCGCTCGGGCGGGGGTGGATGTGTTCTGTATTTGGCAAGCATGGCCGTCTGGATGTCTTCACCACATGAAAAGGTTGACAGAGCCGTCATTTCAAAGCATGCCCAGCAAGGCTATAGAAGGCCCCGGAGGCGACCCGGGAGATAAACTGCAGGGTGGAGAGCAGGCGCGCAGTTGTGCCACTGACACGGCCCCTTCCTCCTGTCGACAAGGAATCAGCAGCCTGTCTTGGGGCACATGGTGATGGATTTGCAGATATGAAGGGGAGAATGTAATTTCCATCCACTTCTGAAAGAGATAAGCACCAACACCTAAGAAACATCACACACCAATGAGAAGCTGCCTGTGGAGCAGCTGGACACCCCCGAATTGCTAACTATATTTAACTAAATCAGTGTCACTGCACAGGAAAATGAAAACATGTTAAGCACTGTGTAAGTCATCTATGTCACCCACCAAGTGCTGATCCAGGAAATGTCTCCAGGACCAGAGGGACCCAGCAAAGAAGCAAAGGACCAGGAAGAGCTGGAAAAATGTACAGGCCAGGCTTCTAGCCCTTGAGGGAAGTAGCGCTGTGGGCCGGCCCCTGGGACCACACACACCAACTATCCCAGTCCTACAGTGAGGAAAATGAGCTCAGAGAATGGGTGCAGGCTTCATTTTGGAAAAGCATTTCATTAGAATTCAGTGGAATCGTCTATGTAATTTTCAGACACTGTTAGGATTTTGCTTTATGTCAAGGGTACAGAATAAACTGCCAGATGCTCTTACCCATGGACTTGGGGTGGAGCCAGTGCCCGCCACGAGGCTTCCGCCCCACGGGGGTGGCACGAGGGGAACTGCGCACAGGAGACTGCAGCCACGGAGACACTGCTGAGGGGGAGGACCTTCTTGTCCTCGGGAGATTCTTCTGCTAGATCAGCTTCACTAGACCCGTGTCTCCCCTTCTTCAGCTACTCCAATTGGCACAATTATATATTTTCAGAAATAAACAAAATAAATATTTTCAGTTGCTGTGGAGAAATAAATGATCTTTAGACAAGAGTTTGATTTCCAATAGCTGTAGTGTGTGTGTGTGTGTGTGTGTGCGTGTGTAGTACAATTCTAAGCTTTGCTTTGCTGTTTTCTAAATCTGCTATAAAGTCCTTGTAAGTGGTATTTAAGCTTTCAATTGAATTATTATAAACTCAGGATTTATCACACAATTAACGTATGCAAATACACTGAATAAAAATGTCATCTATGGGTGCGGGGAGATAGCTCAGTAGAATAAGTGCTTGCCTGGCAAGTGCAAGGTCCTGAGTTCAATCCCAGGTATCACACACACACAAAAAAAAAGTCATCTATTTTAAATATTGAAATTGAATTATAAAAAGATTAAATATGAAAGGAATATAATTATTCACAGGCTGTTTATAACATATGAGATATGCTTTAAAGAATAATACAAAAAATACCGATTAAATACTGACTTTTATTCACTAATTAATGTATCCAACAGGTTTTTAATATCTGAATAAGCCCATAACCATAGTGGGTTATTGGAGACAGAAAACAGTGACTAGTAAGAAATCTTATCTGAGAACACATGACTGTGACAGTCTTTAGGGTGAGCACTCCGGTAGGGCTCAGCTCAGTGTGGAGTCTTGCGCAGCCGGTCCAGAAGGAAAGACTGCTGAAACCAGTATCTTCCCAACTGGACAGGACCAGAAAAAGAAGAGAGAGTTGGAAGGAGAGCGAGAGAGGAGGGGAAGAAGGAAGGAAGGGGCGGACAGGGGAAGACGGTGAGGAGAGAGGCGCTTTGGGGACCTCTGTCCAGGTCACTCCCTCAGCCCCAAGCCCACCGCGCTCCCCTTTTATGTCTCTGTCTGGAGACCCCAGGTAGCATAGCTGCGTCTGAGCACTCCGAGGCCTCTCACCGTTGTGGGGTTGTCGCAGGAGCAGCACGCAGAGGCGCTGCTGCGCTGACAAGCGGGGAATAAAGGAGCAGAAAGCCATGCGTTAGCCTCTCCTTTATTTATACACTTTTGGTCAGCAAATTATTGGCAATGGAAAGCAGGTGGGCCATCTCCCCTTGGAGGGGAGGGAGGCTCCTGTGTGACTTGATGTGCAAGCCCCTGCGGAGCGTCCTTTAGGCTGTCCTGCGGGTTGGAACTCCTCAGATAGAACATTCTTTGCAGAATTACCAGTGGGCCTCTTTCTGCCCGAGCTTCACTGACAGACCCCGCAGTGCACCTGCCACCGCTCAAGCCTGACCAGGGGGCGGGCAAGGGCAGCCTGCTGGGGACCAAGCCTCCGTTTCCCTTCAGTGTGAGCCTCACGCCCTCGTTCCGGTCCGTATTCCAACGCCCCAGCCTCTGCTCCGGCGGCGTAGTGCCCTAAAGGAGCCGCAGTCATCGTTCCTGGGGCCTACTAACCACCCGCAGCTCTCCAGCCTTGCGCGGTGCCCTGTCTGAGTGTGGATCAGACCTGCGGGAACAGCAGGGGCCGGCGGGCCGCTCGTCGGTGGGCTCTGCACAGCTGTGGAGCTCTCTGCTAACTTCACAGTAGGAATCTAAGCGGCGATGACCCCTTGGCTTTGCGGCCATTCTGGACTTTCACATCACGATCTGAAAAGAGCTGGGATGCAGGCCTGGCTGACGCTGCCAGCATCTCTCATCACAGCCCTTAGAACTTTCAGATGTCATAGAGATTTCCTGTCTCAAGCCGGGCGTGGTGGCGCAGGCCTGTCATCCCAGCACTCGGGAGGCTGAGGCAGGAGGATTGTTGTGAGTTCGAGACCAGCCTGAGCTACAAAGTGAGCTTAAGGCCAGCCTGAACTGCATAGCGAGACCCTGTCTCAAAAAGACAAAAAAAAAAAAAAAGAAAAGAAATTTCCTGTCTCGAGATGGACTGGGAACAGCTTTGTGCGACATCTCATGCAGCCCTAATTCCTTGGCAGTCCCTTACCCAAGGAGCTGCAGCTTGAGCGGTTGATTTTGGGCTGTGTGATGGGTGGTTACAAGGGGCGTTCAGCATGATGCTACCGTCAGAGTCTCCCTCACCACACCCAGGGGCAGCACACTATCATGAAGCCGGATCTCGCTGCGCAACAGGTTGAAAAATCCAAAGAACTAGTTCCTAGGGAATAAGTCACACGTCAGTTTTGACACGAAGAAGCATCACTGGAGAATGTACAAAAGAGCAGCTAGAGTTAATATTATTCCCTATAAAATATGCATCTAGAAATAACTTGAGTCTTAGGAAGCTAGCAACTATTTACAGAAGGGTCTAAATTGTATTAAAATGCAAAATAAAGAAACTAGAACATTCTTTTGTTTTTCCTGTAAGAAAAACATTAAAAATAGTCTTTGACCTCTAAAAATTTTTATTGTTCTATTCACCTTTGAATTTTAGGATCTTTACACAAATGTTACCTCCTCACAGGTTTCCCAAGGAAATCCTGTTCCGAGCAGACAGTTCATCTATTAAAAGATGATGGTCAGTAATTTGGCAGAAAAAAAAAAACATGAAAAACATATGCTAGTTTAAAAATGAATGAAACAAGTCTGATAAGTGCATTAAATATTGTTCTTGTCATGACATCCTACACAGCGAGGATGTGGTAAAGTTAACGAGGACTGCTTTATGCTGTTAGGGGATAGAACATATTAAATCCTCATTATCTTCTAAGATTCATCATCAAGTCTTTTGGCCCCTACCTAGATCACTTTGTTTTCTGTGTCTTCAGTATACAACTTGCCATTATATTTCTGGAACAACGAACGTCACTGTTTTTAGCTGTTAGTTCCATTCTCTTTCTGTTTTGTTTTGTGTTACTTTGTGTTGTGCTGTGTTGTCCGTGGTGGTGGTGCCCGGGATTGAGCTCAGGACCTTGCACTTGCCCAGCAGGTGCCTATGCTGCTGAGCTAGGGAGACCTGGTCCTAGTGCAATGCTTTGGATCACACAGAACAAATATTTCAGGGGCACTCATTTCCCTGGCTTAAGACACCTTGACTTCTCATTGTCTTGTTGTGCTGAGCTTTGTAACGTCTCACTCTAGCAGAGCCCTGGCTGGTGCATGCTCACTCCACTTGGTCACCTTGGGGATTTAAATTCCTGAAGCTGGCATCCTCTGTGCCCTGAGAGTGACGTCAAGGAGCTCTTCAAGCACATCCAATGAAATAGCGGAGGCTGAGAGCCCCTTACAGTGCCTGGGGCTCGTACTCCCCAGCTCATGATTTGTTATTTCTTTTATTTAGAAATTTATTGTTTGATCCACAAGCTTCATATAGTTTTAGCTTAAGGAACAAAAACTAAAAAACAGAACAGTGAAACCAAGACACTATTTCAAAGTCCGGGCCCTTCTTCCGGCTTGCAGATGCAAGCGCTCTCAACATTGTATATCCCAACTGGAAGACTGAGACAGAAATATGAATGGAGCCATGGCATTTCAGAAAACAAAGATTTCATATAACTGGAGGATCCATCCATCCTTCCTGGGATGACCTAACTCCCTTTCCTAGCAGGGGGAGAGGGGTAAGTGGGGGCTGGTGACGAGGGAGGGAGAGAGGAGAGAAACCCAGAACAGAGTAGAATCTGGTTCCAGTGCTGAATCAGTGTATCACACATCCATGTAAGCCTAGCGTCCCAGAACACAAGCTTTCATTTTTCTGTCTCAGCCTGGAGCTTGAATCCTGATTCCTTTCAGCAGTGATTCCACAGGTACCAGGGAAGACTGTGGCACTGGAGCACCCACTTACACTTCTGGGGTGCTCCAGCAGGGGTCTGATTCTGGACTAGCTTGCAAACCAGACAAGGTTGAAAGCAGAACTTAAATGGATGTAAAGACTCGAATAAGAAGAAGTAAACAAAAAGAAAGAAAGAAAGAGAAAGGAAAGGGTGAAAGCCTCCCTGGGACCAGCAAGGGGCATTTAAAGAAATAAGAAGGCCAACAATACTTAAACCCCTTTTTAAAAAAAGAGATTTTTTTTTTTTTTAGCTTAAAATATTTTACTTTAAATGAATTTTTTTCAGCTGTCACTGAAGAAGCATCCGTAGTATACCATGGACACCTTTTGCAATGCTGCACGGAATGCGTTCCCTGCACTCTCTCGCACAGCTCAGCCTCGGTACCACAGGGTAACAGCACCCAGGAAGTGCGCTGTGCGGCAGGCACCTTCTGGGGGCTTTCACATGCTTTAGAGGGGCCCTGCTTGAGAGTTACCCCCTACCACCCTTCCTGCTAATTTTATAAATCATCGTTAATAGCCTGTTCAGGAGGTTTAGCTGTGAGAGTGCTCCCTTCCTGTCCCAATCCCGCAGTTGGCGTGCCCTGGGCTTGTCCTGCAGGAGGGCACTGTTTTCCCAGTGGCCTCTACACATTTCCTTAAGAACCAGGTGTGGGGATCTGCTTGGCTTTAGGGTTTGTAGGACTGATTTGGAAAGGTGTGTGTGCACCGCGCCCTTTGAGGAATCGCGTCTCTACTCAAAAGTGAGCAGCTTTGGAATGAAACATGAGTACTCCGCAAATGCACAGCTCAGCATCTCTGTAATGCTTGCCTCATAGTCCAGGACCATGAAGGCTGTGGGGGGAGGGCAACACAAGGCCCGCACCCCTGTGAGCTGCCTGAGGCCCAGCACTTTCTGTTTGCTGGGTCTATAATGAATTTGCCTTAGTAGCCCATGTCCTGGTCGTTTCTTAGCAAGAAGATAGTTCTTGGTCATATTTACATTTATTTTACACAGAATTCTTTAGAAATCGGTTATGGAGTCTCCCAGCCTGCAAAAGGACCATGCATGGAGGACATGCATTCTACTCTTGGGCTGTGAAAAGACAGGACCAAAAACTCCTCAAGAAAAGCATCCCAAACATTTAAAGGCACAACAGTAAGAATATTCAGTGAGGACAGACAAGTACTAGCGCTGACTGCTTCTGTGTGCTCAAGCCTGAGGCAAGGGCAGATGTCTGTAACCAATTCAGGCAGTACAGAGATCGACTCTGGGGTCCGAACGCACAGCTGGAAGCACCAGGGCCTCCCGCTTGGACTGCACAGCTTGCAAGGGTTGCTTTTCCTATTTGTACTTTGGTCTCCCCACAGCTAAGAAGGGAATAATGAAGCTTATTGTTCTTAAGAATCCACTAAGACAATAATGTTAACTGGGTTGTGCATGTCTGCATTGCAATTACCTTATGTGCAGAAAAGTATGAACAGCATTTTAGAAAGAGTTCCATCTAAAATAAATTTTAAGAGAAGCAAGATGTGGGAAAGGAAGTTGACGTTTATGCAACACCTATTGATTTTAGGTGACAGGTCCATTCCAAGCACTGCACCAGGGACTCCGTATAAATTTCTTCATTCAAAACAATGCTACCATGGCTATTTTTATTTTCCTTTTATATATGAGGAAACTAAGGCATAGAGATAACCTCCGATCACCCAAGTCACACTTACTGGGATTTGACTATCCACTGTCTAGCAGCATTAAAAGCAGAGGCTGCTTTGGATACAGATGCCTTCATTTATTTCAAAATTGCATTTCTGTAAAATTAGTTATTTTCTCCAGTGGATTAGTATTTTGTTATTTTATGAATAGCTACCAAGCGTAGCCTTCAGTATAATAAATCAATGTAATCACAGTCACTAAATATGCCCAGTTAGCATTCACAGGACATCTGCATCAGAAAGCAGGGGAAAACGCCGCTAAACCCTTCAAATATTTTAATATGCAGGCCAAATTGCTATCACTGGCCTAATAAGGTTTCATAGTATGCTAAGCCATGATTTCATGGCGCTAAACATTTTCTTTAAAAGTATGTAAATATCCTCTGGAACTTTAAATTTCTATCAGTATCTAGGAATTTTTCGTGCACTATTTTTTTCTGATAGAACTTAACTACATAAATATATCACAGTGTTTTCCAAGGTAAAATATTCTATCTTCTGCACAAGGTGTAGGTATTTAATAGCTCTGGAGTCCTGCAGACAGCAGCCTGGATCGCAGAGCTCTTCCAGTGGGACATTCAGTCCACACGATGAACTGGCCACTGCATGGGCTCTCCAAGCTCTCAGAGGCGGCTTTGACAGAGCTGAATAGTCAAGATGAGATTCAAGTGGTTTCTTCCTACAGTTCCCACTGAGAAGGCAATTTCCTGGCTTGCCTGCTCTCCTGGCAAACAATGATGGAGACCAGAAAGAGAAATTTGATCCTGAGATTTTAAAGTTTTATCCATATTCATTACTTTATCGTCTCATATCCAAACCATCACTGACACTGCGGTGCAAACCACGGTTTCTCAATTTCACAGTTCTTAGAAGTTCCCTTACAGGGCTCAGACATTGGCACTTGCTTCGCTCTGTGGCCTTGGCTAAGACATTTATTTAATCAGTGAGTGTCTGCTTCTCCCTCTTGCCATTTGAGTTAAAGTGGATCCACCTAGCAAAAATAAGGCCAATAAAACTGAACTATGTCCATATCAGCTGTTCTTAGTTTTTAAGACTGACATGATTTAAATATGGGAAAATAATAAATATTAAAGGTTATTCCTGAGTTTCCAATTCCAGCTGAATTCTGAAGTCATTTCTCCATGGGTCCTGTGCTAACTGAGCTGAAATAAATTAAAGAAAATCACAAATACGAAAATCATGGGATCCTCTAGCTCAGGAACTGCACCCACCCTGGGTGTCTTCAGTGAGGAATGAGTGGAGAGGA
>PVKA01049660.1:0-13134 GCA_004027165.1 Ctenomys sociabilis | reverse complement strand
AGGGGCTTCAAAGGCTTTACTTTTCCATCTCATTGCTGACATTTACAAGAGCCTCTCTACAGGTCATGCCTGGTTCCACCTGTGCTGTCTTTGGCCTTGGAGGAGATGGCTCATAGAATATCATGGTTTGCACATCAGCTGGGGCCTCCAGAATCACTGGGATTGACATCAGTGAAGCCACATTTGAGAAGACCCTTGCTGTAGGAGCCACAGAGTGCATCAGCCCCAAGGACTCGGTCAAGCCCATCAATGAGGTGCTGTCAGAAATGACAGCAACAGAATGGGCTATACTTTTGAAGTTATTGTGCATGTTGAAACCATGGTGAGAACCAAAATTCATGTGCCACAAAGCTTACCCAAACTATGACATGTGCATGAGATTGAGCTCATGTTCATAGATTAATTACATAGAGAATTAATTATTTGTCTAGTTCAAACAGGTAACCACGGAAAGATTTTACTTAAGAAGTACAAATGTTAAGAGCACATCTACTTGGCAGAGGATTGTGGTATGGTAGTAAGCACATCTCAGTACAGGGTTCTTAAGTGTTTGTCATCTTCTTGTACATAGGAGTTCCTGGCCAAAATGTTTCCATCTGGAATTTTTTTTACCAATCACAAGCTAACTCCCTGAACAAAGGGGCAGATGCAGGGTGATATTGCATTCACTCCTCCAAATCCGTGACTGACCCATATTCTCACCATTTTCACCAGAGCTGTCTATCTGAATTCCCTCACAGTATAGGTATTTGAACAAATTCAATATTGGATATGCTATTAGGCACTATTGATTTTTGATACTGTGAAAAACACTGGTCTCTGAAGTATATACCAACATGTGTTATACACTAGCACGTATTTAAACATAGCTTAATATATACTACCAGGAATGGGGATGAGCCTCAGAGATACTACTGAGAGTCCTTTGTTTCACACTTCAGTATTTTAATTTTCAAACTAAAAGTTTATTCCTTTTAGTTTAGAAATTAGGCAGATCAATTTAGTTTTGGATATTTTACAAGTATAATTTTATAAGGGCTACATGACAAATTTCAGCATCAACTGCCAACTCTACACACATTTAAAAGAAACAGAATCTACACTTGGCCCTTGAATACAGGCCAAGTATTCTACTGTGTAACAAATGCTAGAGATGCAGTCCGATTTGAGGGCATAGTAAAGGATTAGGATGTTCCTCTCAATGGCTATGTTATCCAAAAATACAAGCACACATTCATGGCTACTGGGATCACAAATCATTTTTAGAGTAATACTTCAAAGGCTAAAACCAGTAAGTGGTGTGTTTTTATCCATAGAGTTAACCACAAATTCCTCTGATTCAACTTTATGAGGTGTGGGGAACTATGAACAAGGGACACAGGAAAGACTGACAATGCATGCTGAGTTGACCATGTTGATGAACTCATCATCAGAACAGGATGATGATTTATAGAATTTACATCATCTTACTGTGACTCATTGAATAGGGTGCCAAAGACGGCTGATTCATCAGCCCTGAACACTATTTAGTAAATGCCGATGGTAGTCTTCAAGAGTATGCCAGGAGGAGAGGGAGGAAAACGACTGAGAATAAAGGACATCAAAAGTGGAGGAAATGTTTGAATGTTGGGGACATGCTTTGGTAACCTCTTGATGATGGCTGCCATGCATGACCTGTTTCTGATCATCAAACACTGAGTTTGAAGCACAGTGTGAGGAGACATTTTAGCTTGAATAGAACACCACTGTATTTGGCCCAGGGCCTTCAGACCCTAAATCGACCTAGAGAGCAAGCCCAGCATGTGAGTGAGACTGCTCAGGCCAGTGGGCCCTGAATTGACCCATAATGCCCAGATGCCCAGATCCTGAGGTGACCCAGAGCGCAGGCCCAGCTTGGAACCCTTCAGCAGAACTTCCTGCAAAGAGGCTATAGGCAACACCCATCCAACTGATTCAGGAGCAGAACATCTTGCCAGTGTGACACAAAGGGTTCACCTGTAAGGCTGCAGCAGGAAAAATTTGAACACAGCAGATAGACCCAAGGCAAACCCTCTGGAGGCATCTTAGCTTCATAGAACTGGACCTGGTGCTAAGGTAATAACTGTAAGCTCTACACTAAAGGTTAAAAACCAATGGTATACAAAATGACAAAAAGAAGGAACAAAGAGCAATCTCAGTTCCCAAGACAACCCAGTACAAATGCAGAAGACACTACCATAGAGGAAACTGGAAATCACAAATCACCTGAAAACCCTGAAATAATAGCGTTGGAAGTAAAGAAACAACTGCAGAAGGGTACAGAAGAAATCAGATCAAAAATAATTTCTGAAGTAAAAAATGTAGCGATAGCTATAATTAAAGAAGTACTAAGTGCTTCTAAAGAATACACTAACAAAAAACAGAGTAGAACATGGAAATGACAGAACCCCTGAATAAAGCATATAAGAAAGAATTAGACTGTATGAAACAGATTCAAAGTGGTATATAGGAAATTAAAACCTCAATCACAAGCTGGCAAATCCATTCAATTGAAAGTGAAAATAGATTCTCTGACCTTACAGACACCATTGCAGCTACTAAAATGTAAGCAAAGATCTTTTAAAAACAACTAGGATTCAGGAAAAAAATAATTCAACAAATTCAAAATGATGCAAAGATGAACAATGTGAGACTAATAGGCTTCAATGAGAAGGAAGGAGTCAATATAAATGATATAAAAAGAACATGGTCAGAAGTAATAGCAGAAAACTTCCCAAATATGGGGCAACAATCTGCCACTCAGTGATCCGAAGTATATAGAACTCCAAATGACATCAACCCAATTAAATCCACCCCTAGACATATAATAATCAAGATCCTAGAAATTCAGCACAGGAACAGTACACTAAAAGCTGCTAAAGAACAAAACAGATCACATTTAAAGGAAAACCCATCAGAATTACAGCAGATTTCTCTTCACAAACCAACAAGTCAAGAAGAGCATGGAGCAAAGGACTTCAAGTCTTGCAAGAAAACAAATTCCAACCCACACTGATATATCATGCAAAACTTTCTTTTTAGTTTAATGGAAAAGTAAAATACTTCCTTGGCAAAGAACAACTAAACAATTTCATGACTACAAGGCCAAGCCTACACAGACTACTATGTGATGTTATCGAGCGGGAGCAAAATGATCACAACTCCATGAATGAGAATGGAAAGGACCCATCAAATAGGGTAAACAAACACAGGAGAATAAGTGGTATACATTAGTAGTCTTTCTGTTATTCTGTTGTATACAGCAGCAAAGTATTTCCAACACCACATTCCACAAATGGATTTCTCTTGCCCCCTATGGGTCAGGGATTCCATATGGGACTACAGGGTGGATTTCTAAGAAATAGCTGTAGCTCACTCCCACAAGAGACACCTGGCTACCAGTCAATGTCATGGTCATTATCCATGTCCACGGCACACTAGAATTTTGTGCAATATCCTATCCCCAAACTGTCAGGAGTGATGGTCATTTATTTGTCATTCCAGCATTTATCTCATGTTTTATTCTTAGTATTTCTTTACTATCATGAAAACTTTTTCTTCGTTCAATTATTTTGAAACACGTAACTTTAAATTAATTAGTATTTAATTTCCTGAATATTGCTTAATCTTAATTTTTCTTTTAAGATTTATACCATATCTTTGAATTGCAATTTATGTAAAAGACATTGCATGATATCTTCTAGTATTAGAAACTTTAAAAAGTACATTTATCAGATATAAAAGCTACATTTTTTGTTATATGCATCTTGCTTTATCTTGGTCTTAACCATCCAGCAGAAAAGTATAAAAATGCGGTATATAACATGGGGCCATGATAATAAGTTGAGTGATAAATGGCTATAATTGACTACTTCTTCATATAACTTAATATTATTGTGAACTTCTGGACTGTGTTTGATTGTGTCATTGAGTTCAGGCAGCTATAATGGTTTAATGACAATGGAGAGCCCATCTTTGACAGGTCTAGACAAAAAAAGGAGGATACAAAGGAAGAACCGTGATGTGTTTGTATAAATAGTACAGTTAGGATAAATATCCAGTTGTTATGCATAATTCTATGAGAAGCAAGATTTGCACTAATAGTGGTTGGACAAGATATTATGCTGGCTTCTAGTTCTATGGACATTCACTAGGAAGATAACAAGGTAGAAGTATTAATTATGGAAACTGTGCTATAATTCAGCTTTAAAAAATAAGATAACTATACAGCTACATTTTCTGCATTGATTAGAGACATATGCTATAATAGTGTCTGTAAGTAGAATATCATGTATGCACCTTGTATGATAACAAACCATTACAAAAGCAATTTGCAATGTATTAATTACTGAATGTGTCCTGTTAATTTGATTTGAAACTGTCTCATTGCTATTTGTTCTTCAGTAAGAAAAAAAGTATATTTCTATTTTCTGTTCACTTTATATTACTTCTTCCCTGTCCTTTATACACATATATATATGAAAAAAATTACATGTATAACCCTACATAAGATTGGTACAGTTTCATAGAAATCTTCAATGACCTTTTAAATAAGGGTTCATCTAATGTATTTTATATAGTCCTTCATACCTATCACTTTGAGAGCACTTTACTGTTCATCCAGGAGCATACTGCAACTTCTCATGCCTTTTTAATTACGCTCTTTGTTATTTCCTATCTGGTAAGTCTAGAGCTATTAAAATATTTCAAGTTTGTATAACTAGAAAATATTTTACTTTTAGTTTTCAACGGGATGTTTGCTAAATATAAAATTTGAAGAGGATAGATTTTTTTCTTTCAGTCCTTTTATTAGTCTGGTTTCCTACACACTTGCTCCTTTTTTTCCTTTCTAACATGGAATAAGATGCTATTTAATTTTGTTCTTCCACAGCTAATAATTTTTATGTATATACTTTAACCATTTTTTCTTTATAATAAGTTTTGGACAATTTCATTTTTGTGTATCTTGGTACGATTTTATTTAAATTTCTTGTGCAAAAGGTTCATTTTTCTTGGAAATGTGATATTATAAGTTGAAATAAATTCAGAAATTTTAAGTCTTTAAATATTTATTGCCTAATCCTTTCTACTTTGAGAATTCTAATTATATGAATACATAAAAGAAGAAAGGAACAGTTTGCAGACTGGGACGCAGCCTGCACTCGGTGCACGTGGCCTCCGCTGCAACCTGCTCCTAATGGCCGCTCCGTGTTGCCATGCCGCCAGATGTCAGCAAGTGGACCGGGCCCTTGAGCCTGCAGGAGGTGGATGAGCAGCCCAAGCACCCACTGCGGGTCGCTTACGGCGGGGTGGAGGTGGACGAGCTGGGCAAAGTGCTGACGCCCACCCAGGATAAGTACAGACCCACGAGCATTTCTTGGGATGGTCAGGATCCAGATAAACTCTACACCCTGGTCCTGATGGACCCGGATGCTCCCAGTCGGCAGTCTCCCAAGTTCAGGGAATGGCACCATTTTCTGGTGGTCAACATGAAGGGCAACGATGACAGCAGTGTCACCGTGCTGTCTGTCTTTGTGGGCTCTGGGCCTCCCAGTGGCACAGGCCTGCACTGCTACATGTGGCTGGTCTACAAGCATAACATACTGCTCAAGTGCGACGAGCCTCTCCTCAGCAACCGGTCTGGAGACCACCCCGGCAAATTCAAAGTGGCAGCCTTACCCAACAAGAACCATCTTGGGGCCCCGATGGCGGGCACGTGTTACCAGGCCGAGTGGGACGACTGCATGCCCAAACTGTAGGAACAGCTGTCGGGGAAGTAGGGCCGACTCCAAAGCCCCGTCTTCCTGGAGACCTCAAACAGTGTTCTCGAGTTCTGCATGTAGATTTCTCTTTTGTCCCACTCCTGAGACCTGAGCTGTCCCTAGTGGTGTAGGGTGACTTTTCCTGCCGCCTGTCCTTTCAGGTTCTAGATAATCACACAACCCAGTTTTCATCCTGGCCAAATTTGAGCTCTGTTTTCGGGGATATTTGGGTACCATGGTGGGATCATAATATTGTTAATAAAAGTTTAGCAGTCCAAGGTTTGAGAAGGAAGAAAAGTTAGAGGGAAATACCAGGCCTACAGGAAGAGAGCAGATTATCAAAGAATCCTTAAGGGAGGCTAAAAAGAGAGAAAAAGATTGGTTGTCACGGCCTTCATGAGTCCTGAGTCACGTTTATCATGGTGTGGGACAGAGGCTCCCATCTTGTGTAAACTGGGACAGGATAGTACATCTCTGGTGGCTTAAAAGTTGTGACAGCCTTTTGTGGGTTCTTAAAGGGCACAGCTGGAAGCAGAGTTCAGGGGGTGGCTCTTTTCCAAATCTCTGGCCATCTAGATTAGCAGGGAGTTGGGGTGACAGGTCATCAGGATCCTTAAATTGTCCTCTGAGTTGGTCACTCATCATTGGTCTAAGAAAAGCTGGTTTAGAGTTGCTTACTATTGTGTTCATTCTGGTGTGTGCTAATTGCTGAATAAAAATGAAAACACTGGGCAAAAAAAAAAAGAAAGGAACAGTTGACGCTTGCAATCTTTGCTTTTAGTTTGACTTTTTTCCTCTTCTGAATTTCTTATAACTTCTTAGTTACTTTTTAAACAAACTTATACATTTATATCATAATCATAAAATCTAACTTGCACATAGCATCATTTAATACACCAACCATTGTTGAATTCCTATTACTTTGCTTAGTGAAATCTTGTGCCATGTATAATACTGTTTTCTTCTAACACTATTTTGTATTCTTTAAAAAGAATAATAAAAACTACAAAAAAACCCCACCATATTTGTATCAAGTACATATCTGATTTAGTAAAATGCATCATTAAATATTTAGAGGTACACTTTTGTTAAATCAAGTAAAAGCAACAACTAATTGTACCTGTAGACAAAGTAACAAATAGAGGCCTTTGTGGGCATTCCTTGATCGATGGTTAAGACATTTTTTAGGTCAGCAGCACAAGATTACTCAACAACTATTAGACCACAGAGATACTCCTTTGAGTTAATCAAAAGAATAGTATTTCTACCTTGCCAAGGGGCTGAAGTTGTTTTACATAGGGGTAGCACTCAAAACTGAAATGCTTCTCAAAACTCCACTATTCAAAGTTGGGATCACTGGACATGAGATAGCTATTTCAGACTCTGATAGCCAGTATTCACAAAGTATTTAAGTCCAACTTCAGTTGCACTAACATTAACTTGTGGTAAGCAGCATGGACTTTCTCAATCCACAACTTTGAAACAGCACAAATGGACAGTTAAGCTCATCTGATCAAAATGTTCAAGCATTGATCAAAGCATTTACAAAAATGTATTTAATAGGCTGAGCTTTGAGACAGAACCAAAAAACAGAAAAAATTTAAAGCTCTATCCCAAAGCACCAATAATAGAGGCTAAGTAATTCCACTTCCACTCCTTCTTGACAGGGCTTGTCTAATGGAAAATCCTGAGATTTGCAGCACTGTGACTACAGAAGGCTGGTTGGTTTAATGAGGAAAATTACTTTTCATAAAAAGAGAGTCAATTCTTTACTTACAGGCACTTACTTAGTATCTCACAGATCCTCAACAAGTTTTGAGATAGGTTAAATATTCGCATTGTATAATACAAACTCAAACCCAAGCAGATGCCATGTTATCTGCCATGAGCCACAGGAGACCTCTCATAGTCAGGAATAACATGGTCATTCTGCCCATCTTGTCTGACACTTGGATTTAATGGTGATTGCTTGCAAATGTTTATGTGAAACCAAAGACATGATATAAAAATCCTACTTTGGGATATTTCAGAGTTCTTAAGTCAGTGGCATATGTATATATAGTGGGGAACAACCTACTTGTTCTCATTGCAAATACATGTCTATGTATCATTGGTCCTTAGAGTCACAAAGGAGCACAATACTGATTTTGTTGCTTTCCTGCTTCTGAGGTGGGCAGGGTTTTGCCAGCTAAGAGTGCAGGTGTTAGGTGCCAGTTGCCAGCCAGTATGACCTGAAAGTAGGTATAAAAAGGGGCCAAATCCAGAGAGGATGCCTGGACCCAGAAGGAGGTGAGGTCTTGTGCAAGTCGAGTGAAGAGCAATACAATACTATCTCTACCAATCCCATCTTGCCACAGCCTTAGAGCTCTTAAGAGGATCTCTGACTGTGTCCCAGGAATGCCTTAAAGCCCTCATTGATTAGATAAACCAAAAGTAAAATGAAACATGTATGTATTAAAGTGGCATTTGTAGACACTGGCATCTACATCCTATGATTCTAACTGTCACAGTCCTCTAAGCTCATTCCAGGTCTTTCAAATTGTTCACCAGAATTCAGTTCATCCTGACAAAGATCCCTGGGCTGTCTTCTCAACTATTTGTCTCATTATTAAGTTCTATTTATTTAAACAATTGCCAAATGAAAGTAAATAATATAGGAGTAATTGATTAGCATCTGAGGAATCAGAAAGAAATGACCATTAGTGTATTACAAAGCAGTGTTTAGTGCAGCCAGTTTAGAGTAAGAACAGAGGCACAGGTGCTTTCAGATGCACTTGACAGCCTATACTGTGAGTCAAAGAAGAAAAATAGGGAAAAAGCCAGGGGGTTGGAGGGAGTGGGGCAGGGATAGAACGTAGAGTATGAAAGCCTTTTATTCTGTGTCGCTAAAGGTGGTATGGAAGTAAACTGTGTATACATTTAAAAATTGATATGAATTGCAATTTCTGTAAAAGTCAAAAGGAAATGTTCTGCCAAGGACAAAGGTATGCCTCAACCACATTATATCTCCACAAGGCCACTGAATGTCACAGATTTGAGGAACAAATGAAGCTTAATTCTGCAGCAGACTGAGCAAAGATTTTTTCCATTTGGTGTTCTATAATCCAGAAAGTGCAAACTGCTCTTATTACACAAAAATTTTAATGGTAAGAGTTTTGTGCAGGAACTTTTGTGCTTTGGGTTGGCACATTATATATTTTCTAATTTTTGAAATGCATGCAGACATTTGTGAAAAGTTGTGCAAAACTATTGTATTTGCCAAATGGCACAGAAGTGAATTCAACAGTTGATGCACATGCATACTTCGTTCACAGCTTACAAGGAGAGGGCTCTAACGCTACAGAACTAAGAATGTGGGATTCCATGGCAGCTGGTAAGCACCAAAGTCGCAGAGTTACACCAGAAGGGCAAATATTGCAAAGCAAAATGCTATTGTTGAAACTGGAACAGATTTAAGGCCATTCAAGTTCATGCAAACCTCTGAGTTTACATCTTTGTGTCTCATTATGTGACCTTTCTTCTAACTTGTGGTCTTAAACTTGTCTTACAAAATCTAAAAGGAAATACAGAAAAAAATCATACAACAGAGCTTATGTTAAATAGAAGTAACATACAAAGCTATCACTATGGTGAAAGGAGCGAAAACAAACTTTTAGAACTTGCTTATTACTCATTGGAACCAGCTCTACACTGGGATTAGGTGATATGTGCACTTATGTTCTAGTAGATGACCTGTGTCACACAGTGTGTCCTTCGTGTCAGTGCACTGGTGAACTACTCAGAATCTCTACACGTGTCTATGGCCTACACTTGCAGCACTTACTACACTCCCTCCAAAGCTGTCAGTTTCAAATGACTTACTGAATGAAAGGAGTTAAAAAGTGGATAAGTAACAGATTAAGGAGAAATAAAGGGAATTAGAAGATTCATGTACTATAGCTCTTTAATTAGCCAGCCGGCTTGATCATAACAAAGGATGCTTTCTGTTGTGGAAGGTTCTGTGGAATGGTATTGTGGTCACCAGTGACATCTGTCTTATCTGGGGTCGCAGTAGGCAGTTGCTTTTTATTCATCTTTGACTTATCCATGTTGTAATCCCCAGAATCAAAATATTGTTGCCCTTTCTGCAACTGTTTCCTTAAAAAATCAGAACCTCTGGGCTTCTGTCCCAGGTGAGGATACCTTGCTTTTAGCTTTGCTTCTTTAGCTTTCTCAGGGCTGGTCACTTTTTCTTCCATTTCCTTCTGCTCCTCAGCCAACGCTGCTTCTGGTAATTGGGCAGACATCACACTCCTTCTGCAGGACAGGTGACATAGGAGTGGCGAAGGTGGGGAGACCTTCACTGCACCTTCCCTGCGCCGGGGCCTCCGCCTTGGCAATGAGTGCCTTCTGTGAAGCTGGGCCAGCGACCCTGCTGCCCGTGCCCTGTCACCATCTCACCAACCCTTCTCCAGACCCCAAGACACAAAGCTCAAACTAAAAGTTTGAGCCTATGCTGATTAGCTTCATTTTGTTTCCTCATATGTGAATTATGACTTATCCAAATGCTTTATTTTGGCGAAAAAAAATCAAAAGGATTTTTTTTCTGCGTTTTAATCCATGGCACACTGGAGACATCAGTACCTTGGCCATGTTAGTGACTTCCCCGTGTTATGAAGGACAGATATGTGCAGGAAGGAATGCAGTGAAATCCTGGAATTTCACTGAAGATTTTTAGAAGCAAGTAGAAATCAAAAAGGATGTAGACTTAATTTAACTTAAGACTTGAAAGCCGAGCTAGTTATTAGAACTAAGATAGTTCCTAGGCCTGTGAGATGTCATAAGAGACCTGAGAAGTTAATGTTATTACTTTTTTGAACTCAGGTCTATGCCCTTGCATCCTACCATGTGGACTATGGGATCAGTGTAGTGGTGGGCGCTTCTCCGTCAGTCAAGATGCTCACCTATGACCCACTGCTGCTCTTTGCTGGAAGCATATAGAAGGGGTGTGTCTTCAGAGGTGAGAACAGCAGAGTCCAGGGAAGGGTTTCTGACTTTCCTTCTCTGGCTTGGTAAGTGAAAGCAGGATACTGGATCCTCTCATGGGGCTCAGAAACCTTCCTTCAGCTGGGCCTGGTGGCTCACATGTGTAATACCAAGACAATGGGAGGCTGAGGCAGGAGGTTGGCAAGTTCAAGTGCAGGCTGAGTGACTTAGTGAGACTGTGCCTCACAAATAAATAAATAAATAAATAAATAGATAAATAAATAAATAAATAAATAAAGTGATGGGATACAGTGCTATGTTTCAATCTCCAGTATCACAGCAAATCTTTTTTCTAAAAATGAGGATGAAATGAACTAAAGTAGACATGACTATAAAAGTACAAAAGATAATTATCCACTGTTTATTTTGATTTAGGGGAATACTGTTGGGCACATTTCTAGTTTTAGCATCAGCAATCCACTTTCCTAAAGGCCTGTAGTAGTGATACCAGTAGTGTTTCAATGGGATGATCAATGTTAATTTTTCTCCATATACACAAGAATATGTCTGAAAAAGATAGCATTATCAAAATATCTGGACCCAAAGATAAAGTATACAACCAGAAGAGGCTGACATGCTGTAAGATGCTTCCTGTCACAGCAGAATGACACAAGCATAAAGGCCAATGAGTCACAGTCACCTTGCTGCACTGTGACAGGTGTCCTCCAGGTGTCCCATTGTCCATTCTCTTCATGATCTTGCACCAGGGGATTTGGAATGTCATCCAGTATTAGAGCCTGTCATCTGCAGCATAATACAGTAACAGCAACTCAAGTAATTGTTAAGAGTATAAAAGGACAATAATGGTTCGTTGACAAGTGTGCTATTTGCAGATGAATGCAAAACATATTTGTTATGGTTTGTGGCTAGTTTTTGCCCCAAACCCTCATATAGTCATGGGGTGACGACTTCTAGAGATTGCGATTAACTCATTATCCACCAGAAATATGATTCAAGCCTGGGATTATGGGTCTTAGTATTGCTGGGATTATGGGTGCGAGTACTTGCCCCATCCTGGGGTAGAGATCTTGAATGAAATATAAGACACAGAGAGACAGACTTTCAGTAGTCATTGCTCTTTGTTGCATGGTTTTTGTTCCATCAACATGAACTGATTGTCTCTGCCATGTGCCTCTCTGCTTGGAGCCAAGCCGAATATGGACTGAAAACTCCAGTAACTGTGAGCTAAATAAACCTTTCCTTCATTTTGGGTGTCGGATATTTGTCCCAGCAATGAGAGAAGTGTAATTAAGATAGAATTTGGTACAGCAGGAGTGGAGTCTTTACTGTGGCTAACCCTGACCATGTGGATTACAAGTTTTTGGGACTGACTTATGGGAAGTGATTGGAAAGGTTCAAAGATATCACCTACAAGTGAAGCACTTGAACAGCTGTGGTTATTTTGTTTAGGAGATTCTGGTCAGAGCTCAGAAGACCAGAAGGCTGATAGAAAACAGGCTGGTAAAGACCAGTCTGGGGAGGTTTCTGCTGGGAAGAAGGACCACATTGGTTGTAGGACTCCAGATGATTTGTGCTATAGTTTGGCCAAAAGACTGTCTGAATTTTGCTCATGTTCAGAGACTTTGCCTAAGACTGAGTTTAAGCATGATGGACTGATTAATCTTTCAAAAGATATTTCAAAGCAGCCAAATATTGGGGCAGTCGCATGACTGTTATTGGGTACTTTGGTTAGATTTATGTTAAGAATGAAGAGCAAGGAGTCCAGCAGGAAGGTCCAAAATGTTGAGTTTGACCAGAAATGAAGCATCAAGAAAGCTGTGGACTGCAAAGATGGAGCTGAGAGGATCTCCATTATGGAGAAGGAACAGGAGAATAGAAAGGATGGCCTGAGGGCATCACAGGAGGTGGGAGCTCTTCACCCTTTGCAACTTCAGAACTGCAAAAGTCAGGGACTTTGCCTTCAGAGTAAAGCTTCAGAGTCCCATGTTCCAGAATGGCAGTACCGGCCATAGGATATTCCAGAATGGAGACGGCATGGAGAATTTGTTCCTGGGAATCAGGATCAGGGTGCTCAGACACCCAGGCACTCAATCTCTACAGCCAAGAGAAAGGAAAACCTGGCTACAGCTCCAGGTGACAACAGATGTTGGTATCATCCACGTGGTAATGGTGTTAGATGAATACAAAATGCACGAGTTGTGAGGTTAAGAAGGCTTCCACCTTGATTTCAGAAGAAGGCCTGGGAGGCCAGGCTTTATGTTCCCGAGAGCATTGTGTGCGAAGCTGTGAAAGAGAAGCCTATTCAGTGAAAACTCCAGAAGTTTGGACAAGCTGCGAACGTGGATCATTGAAGAGAAACTGCAAGGAA
>PVKA01049659.1:0-13123 GCA_004027165.1 Ctenomys sociabilis | reverse complement strand
ACACACACACACACACACACACACACACACACACACACACACACACACATACACACACACACACACACGCCTCACCTGTAGGAAGCAGCTGAGACACACACACACACATACACACACACACACACACCCCGCCTCACCTGTAGGAAGCCAGGCAGCTCCTTCTCCATCAGCGCCTTCAGCTCGCTTTTGGTCAGGCTCTGCTTGCTGCCCTCACCGGCCGCGTAGCGGGCAAAGACGTCGATGACCAGGCCTATGGCCGTCTCCAGCTCCGTCATGGTGTTGGCTCTGCTGGGGCTTGTGGAACTGAGGAGGAAATGCCACCCGGGAGGCCCTAGCAGCGGCTTTATAAAACCAGCCTTGTTGACACAGAGGGTGGGACGGAACAGGCACCGTGCTAGCCTTTTCTGCAGTGTCCCCTGCCCCAGCCTGCCCGTGTGGGGGTTACAGCTGAGTCACCGATGAACCCTCCCCCCTGGGGGAGTGCAGGGTCTCCGGGCGAGCGGGCCTGCCAAGCGTTTGTGGAGTGAGTCATCATTGTGCCTTCCAGGCCTCACCTTGGATTCCAGAATACGCAGGCTTCAGGGTAGGATCTGACAAAGTGTCTGTGCAGGGGACAACCTGGGTGTGCCAGGAACACATCACGCCTCTTCAGAGCAGTCTGGTTACTTGTGGAGCAGCTACAGCCCCACCCCACCCAGGCACAGCAGCTAAAGGAGTGGCTTCCAAGCTCCTAAGGCCAGGGCCTGGGTTTGAAACCTGCGCCAGCCTCTCCCAGTACTTTCCTCCAGCAGGTCTTCTAGCTCACAGTACTGTACTTTCCTGGCCCCAAGGGTCGATCCCCTCAGTGTGGGTGGGTGCGCGGGGAACCTCAGCAGGGAACAGCCACACCTGCACTTTCCTCCAGTGCGGGTGGTCATGGAGCTGGAGGGTTTGTTTGAATGGGCTGGGCAGGTTCAGGATGTCCGTCCATCATTTCGCCCCACAGCTGCCTTCTCAGGCCCCTCTTCCTCACATCTCCCTGTCATGTCCACAGCTGCCCTCCCCCTCCCTCTCCTCTCCCACATACCACAGAAAATAGGTGACATATGGCTTTCTGCACCCTGCTTATTTATTTATTTTTTTTTAATGTTTTTGGTACAGGGTCTACAGGGCCTCACTACACAGATGGGACTCATAGTGGCTCTTCTGCTTTCAGCCTCCCAGGTGCTGGGATTACAGGTGCAGGGCACACTGGGAATTGAACCCTGGCCTCTGTGCTCTGCCTAAGCAGGCCCTTTAGCCCATGAGCTACCGGGCCGGCCCTTGCACCCTGCTCACTTCACTTAACATGGTGATCTGGTTTCCATCCATTCTCCACAAATGCCATGACTTTTCTTCTCTTTCTTACTGAAGAGTGATAGGTACTTGGCGCAGCAGAGAAACAGGCAGAAGGAAGAAGGGGAAGGGGCTTCATTTTCTTTGAGGACAGAGAGAATGTGGGGGATGAGAAATTTTGTCTCTCAACTAGACAAAGGGAGGCTGAGGCTCTTATGGCCTTTTACCAGGGAAGAGTTTGAAGGGGATGTTTAGACATCCTGAGAAACGGGTCTTTTCTGAGGTGGCGGGAAGGGTGGAAGTAAACTATGCCTTAGACTGAGTTGCAGAAGGGGGAGGTGGTCTTGGGGAAGATGGGCTTTGTTTTAAGGGCTTCAGCCCTATTAGATGACCACCACGATGATTTTAGCAATTCGTACTAGGGCCTGAACCTATCAACTAGCACTCCACTGTGGATGGATGCCGTGTTTTCCTGCTTCAGGCATCTGGGGTGAGCCCCTAGGCTGCTCCCACGCCTTGGTTGTTGGAGCAGCGCCGTGATCAGCAGGGTATTCATCTATCTGTAGTACGCCCACTTCACCTCCTTCAGTACACACAGAGCAACATTCAGTTATCTGGGGAGACCCCATCCTGGTTTCTCTAGTGGTCATTCCAATTTACATCCTACTGGCATGCAGAAGGCCTGCCATTTCACCAGTGAAGTTTCTTTTTTTTAAAGTTTTGGGCGATTGAACTCAGGCCCTTGCGCTTGCCAGATGAGTGCTTATTCTCCTGAGCCACCTTCCCGGCCCGTTTTATATTTTTGTAGTGCTTGGGATTAAACCCAGGGCCTGCCTTTATACTGCACCCCCAGCTGCACAACCCCACCACCCACCTTTTTTGGTAGTTAAATTGACCAGGCTGTATTCAAACTTGCAATCCTCCTGGCTCAGCCTCCCAGAATGTGTCCCCTTGAGGCCATTCCCCACCAGCCACAAGGCCATTCCCATGTTCCCACAGGCGTGTACTGGCTTGTTTTTTGTGTCCTTGCTGACAGCCTTCCTGCCTGGGGTAAGATGAAATCTCAATGTAGTTTTCATTTACATCTCCTCCCCAGTGGGTAAAGACGCTGAACTTTTTTTTTTTTGTTTTTTTCTTGTCTTTCTGAAACAAGGTCTTACTACCTACACAGTTCAGGCTGGCCTTGAGCTCACGGTGTAGCCCAGGCTGGTCTCCAACTCAATGATCCTCCTGCCTCAGCCTCCCAAGTGCTGGGACTGCAGGTGTGTGCCACTACGCCCAGCTGCACATACTTTCATATATTCCTTGGCTTTTGTACTTCCTCTTGAGAAGAGTGTTCAGTTCATTTGCCGTTTACTAATTGAGTTATTTGGGGATCTGGGGCATAGGAGGTTTTCTGTTTTGAGTTCTTGTGTGTCTCTTCCTCCTGTGGGAAGAGTGGCTGGCCAAGTCTTCATATGTAAGTGCATGCCCCTCTGCTGGTTGTTTCCCTTGCAGGGCGGAAGTTCATGGATGTGACCCAGGCCTATCTGCTGATGCTTGCTATTGGTCCCTGGCCACTGGCGTCCCACTCAGGAAGTCTCTGCCTGTGCCAGGGCTTTAGGTGTTTGCCCTGTTTCCTCCCAGTGGTTCTAGAACTTCAGGTCTTACATTTGCACCTTTAATTTATTTGGATGTGAGTTTTGTCCAGGGTGAGAGGCAGAGGTCTAGTTTCAGCCTCCTATGTATGGATGTCATTGACCCCTGTACCCCACCCCCTATTAAAGAGTCTCTTTTTTCACCCCTGCGTCCAGCATCAGGCCCACAGCTTTGACCACGGTGCGCTGCTCTCCTCCCAGTGGGTGCTTTGTACTTGGGTGTTGTTTTTTTTTTTTTTTTTTTTTGGTCTTTTTGAGACAGGGTCTCGCTATGCAGTTCAGGCTGGCTTTAAGCTCACTTTGTAGCTCAGGCTGGTCTCGAACTCACAACAATCCTCCTGCCTCAGCCTCCCGAGTGCTGGGATTACAGGCATGTGCCACCACGCCCGGCTGTACTTGGGTGTTGTGGTTCCACCAGCTTAGCTCTTCTTGCACAGGGCTGCTTTGGCTATTCTGGGTCGGTGCACTTTTGGGAGACTTTCAGGATTGGTCTTCCCCTATCTTTGAAGAGGGTCGTTGGTGTTCTGATGGGAATTGCATCAAATCTGGAGGCTGCTTTCCTGACACTGGTAAATGGGTCTGGAGACCTTGCCAGGGAACAGGGGATGCGGTGACCAGAGCAGGTGGGGCCTCACAGGGCCACAGGAGCCCATGCTGACTCGCAGCAGGAATCTCAAGCTTATGCTTCCTGTATCCTTTTTTTCAGAAAATTTCATTAGGAACATGTCTTTTCCAAGCTTTGGTTTCAAGCACTGGCAGAAGCCACAGTGGTCCATTCAGGGTCTTCTCATTGTGAAGAGCTTCGCGGTCATGGCTGGTAGAGTGGACAGGCCAGAAATGCCTGGTCAAAGCGTAGGTAGGACCTGCTTGACCTTTGCCCTCTGACCTTTCCACGTGGGTGGACTGGCCTGCACTGTATTCAAATGTGCTAAGCTCAGAGTTGCATGGATCTCCAAAGCTAGGTCCTTCCTTACAGGAGACTGTGAGTCACAGCTTTCTGTCCCTGGATACCTGGGAGTCACCTTCCCATCCTCCAAGCTTAGGCATCTGGTGGACCACGAAGCAGAACAGGGTGGAGGAAGTGGGTGGCAGTGGGGTGGTTTTCCTGATGCCCATGGCTCACTGGGAGCTGGGGATGGTAGCTGTGCCTGGTTGCAGGGTGGACTCCACTCTGGCTTCACTTTTGGCTGGGCCTCCAGCCTAGCCTCAGGAAGTCTACACCCCCAGCCCTGGCTGCCAATCTGGTGGCCAGCTACCTGGGCACAGGGCCCT
Organism: Ctenomys sociabilis; assembly: GCA_004027165.1. NCBI lineage: Eukaryota > Metazoa > Chordata > Mammalia > Rodentia > Ctenomyidae > Ctenomys > Ctenomys sociabilis. The sequence continues at coordinate 8,900 of PVKA01049659.1, read as the reverse complement.
TCCTGTCCAGCAGCAGAAGGCCCGACAAAGAATCAGAGTGACAGGCTCCTGCTGTTCAAGTCCTCACCTCCAGGATTGGAAGGGAAGAGGTGTTGTCCCCCAGTTTCTGACAAAGTTGCCCTAATACCAGGCCACTGGGGAGGCCAGAAAGGTCGCAGCGAGTATGGCGCCAGGGAAAGTTGAGCATTTTTGAGAAAGCCTTTGGTATGCAGTGTGGCAGGCAGGCTTAGGTCTGAGGAAGTGACTCATCCCTGTCTTCTAGAATGGGGAGCAGGGAGGTGCTCAGAGGCTGATGTCAAGGCCCAGCAGAGGTGACCCTGGGGTCTGGCCCCAGGTCCTGCCCAGCCCTGGGCTGGGCGATGGATGGTAGACCAGAGTAGACCCTGGCATCGGGTCTCCAGCCAGGCAGAGGCAGAAAGGAGAAGCAGTGGAGAAAGGGAAAAGGCAGCAGACAGGGAGGCAGGGGCTCTTGCTGCACCTGGGGAGCAACTGAAGTGTATAGAGGACAGGGGATGGAGGGGTAGAGGGACAGTAGTGTGTGGGAGAGGACAGAGGCCTGGAGCCTGGGTGCATTGGGGAGGGACGGTGGGGTACACAATGTCTCAAGGTGGAAAAGACTGGGAAGGTCCCCCAAATGGCCCACTTGCACCTCTAAGCTGCAGCAGACCCTCCCAGGGTATGCAGTGTGGCAGGCACTGCCACACTCCCAGCTGATCCAGATGGGCAAAAGCTTAGCAGCATTTGGGGAAGGGGGTGTGGCCAGATTTGGGACAGGGTCTCACTGCGCAGCCCAGGCTGGCCTAGTGATGCTCCTGCTGTGGCCTCCGTGAGCCGCCACACCCAACAGGCCCCCTCAGCGTTAGTGTGAGTGATGGGTGGGGAGTAGAAGCAGGAGCCAGAGCTCTCACAAGGGGAGGCTGCAGGGGCCTGAGCAGTGCCCGGTTCAAGGCTCCTGCCCCCCATGTAGTTACTGCACAAGCACGTCCAAGCCAAGCTGGTTTCCTCCCTGTTAATGTCTCTGACAAATATTTAATGAGGGTGGAGGCTGAGAGAGCTGAGGAAGTCAGTTTCCCAGTGCCCAGTAGGGGCACACTCCGTGCAGTCATGGGAGTGCTGGGGCCATCGCCCAGCCCGCGCGGCCAGAGGCTCCCACACCATCCAGAGGCTCCCACACCATCCTGGGCAGAGGATTATTTCACGAGGCTGCAGGGGGCTGGCCTTGCAGAATGCAGTACACCCTCTTGTCACCCCCTTCTTCCTTCTTGAACATCAGAAATGAGGTTGAGAAGCAACAGCAGCTGTATTGCAATCATGTGGGGTGAGGGTAACTGTTTCCTGTCACTTGTAGTGGACAGCTTGTCCAAATAGCTGGATTCCCTGTGGCCTCCGAGCCTCCTGTCCCCAGCCTCTGGTGGCTGCTGCGTTTCCTGGCATTTTTTGACTTGCTGCTGCAGCAGCCTGCAGGTGGCCTCTGCTTCTGTGGTTGCACGGATGTCTTTCCCTGACCAGGAGCTCAGAAAGACACCAGTCAGTTGAGCAGCCTGACTTCCTGGAGATGCTCAGGGGGACCTCAGGGCTGCGGCGGCTTGACTTGCTCCTGAGCCGTCGAGGGCCAGTGCTCTGCCCTGGCACAAGATCCATCTCTGACGAGCCAGCAACCCCAATCACTCCGCTCCAGCTTGCGGGTGAGCAAGGTGCAGTTGCGGCTTGTGATGAGCCCGCAGGAGCTGCGGCTGCTCCAGGCCAAGCACAGTCTGACCACAGCTGAGCGCTGTGTAGGTCCAGCAGCTGAGGCCCAGTGCAGGGGCCTGGTCCAAGCCCATGACTTTTAGCAGCGCACAAACCTGCAGTGATGTTGCTGGGAAGAGATTTTTAGGCGTGGTTGATATTTAAGCAAACTGCAGATTAAGGGAAGCACAAGGCTGACCCAGGACCTCAGACAGAAGACGGGGGCTCTGTAAGGCTCCTTGCTCCAGACTGCAGCACAGGGAGCCTGCATGGGTTTCCGGTCTGCAGGCTGAAAGCTTCACACCAGCTCTTACATCTCTCTGTCCTCCTCCTCCCACTCCACAACCCAACCACATTATACACAATGCTCCAGGTCCTCAGAATCTTAATACAGCACTGTGGGCCTGAATCCAGCCACAGATGGATTTTATTGTCAAGGTAGCATTGAAATAAGTAACCAGCGCAAGGCGTGATGGTACATGCCTGTAATCCTAGCACTCAGGAGGCTGAAGCAGGAGGATCCTGGGGAGTTAGCGACCAGCCTGGGCAACAAAGTAAACTCAAGCCAGCCTGTCTCAAAGACACACACACAGACAGAAAGAGAGAGATAAAGAGAATGAGAACTAAGTAACCAATGTTCAGTGGTAACATTTCAAAACTAAGTCCTTCAGGGCAACTTGGCAGCACCCTGTCCCCCAACACAAAGCAGAGTGAGGCTGTAGTTTAATGACAGGTTTTGGCCCTAGTAAGAATTACTGAACTATTATGGTGGTTATCGAACACGCCGAAGCCCCTAAAACAACAGCTTATCTTCCCAGAGACCACTTCCCCGTTCTTTTCCAACCCAGCCCAGGGTGCAATTTCCTTTCACGTTTTCCCCCAGCCACAGGAAAGACCCCAATCAGTTCCTCAGATGTTTCTAAACATCCCCCTCAGACTGCACCCCGAACTGATACCTTCTGGGAGCGTACAGACTGCTACATTGTCATGGCCCTGATCCAACAGGGCTGAATCCCCAAGACAACAGTTTATCTTCCAAGGACCACTTCCTCCTCCTTCTCCAGCCCTGGATACAACTGCCTTTGCCTTTGGAAAGCACACAAGGGAGCCTCCAGTCCGTTCCTTGGTGTTCCGAACCTGCTCCTCAAGCTCCGCCCCTAGCAAAGATCCATACAGTCCCCGGCTCCCTGTCTCTGGTCAGAGGTGTAATGGGTTAACTCACACTTTAGGCTATAAATGTAAATCTTGTGCTTTCTGTTGTAAATGTATCACCCAATGTGCTAGGTTGCTTAGTAAATAGGGCCATTAAGGGCTTTAACTTTTTGTAACCTCCGGGCCTTGCAAGGCTGCCTGCAGGTACTCATGTGCAAACTGACCAGAAACTGAAACAAAAACCCCAGCAAATTTAGTTTGAGTAGTGGTCACAATGACTCTAAAAGCATTATTTTGGGTCAGACAATGAATTTGTTTACCAAACTCAATGTGGTTCCAAGTTTAAAACCCCTCCTGCTTCCTGGGCAAGCCTCCTTTAGGTCCTCTCCTGCGTGAGAGCTGATCCGAGGCCCTGAGCTCAGTAATAAACGGCTTTCTAAATTCCAATCTGGCTGATCTGGTTCCTATTCTGAGCGACCCCTAACAAGAGGCCCTGCCTGAGATCCTTTCTGTGTCTTCAGAGTTAATAAAGTCCCCCCCCTTTTCTGCTTCGCTGCAGAGCCCCCACCATCTCTGCTGCCAACGAAACCTATCACTAACAAAAGTCCATAAAATGTTAGCTTTCTTTGTCTCAGGCGGAGGATCTATCTGCCCCATCTGCCCTCGATCCTGTGTCTATGGAGTTAATAAAAGGCGTCTTCTATCTTTCCTTATCTCTTTATTGCACTGCGGAAAAACTATCATTTGGTCTTAAACTGTCCAGTTCAATGCCTTGGGTTCAATCCCTAGTACCAGAAAATAAAGAAGAAGCAAGGAAGGAAGAAAAAAGAAAGAAAGAAAAACAAAGATTACGCCCCCAGAATGTGGCTTCCTAACTGTTATGGGTCCCTCGGAATAGGAACCAGATCAGTCAGATTGGAATTTGGAAAGCCATTTATTACTGAGCTCAGGGCCCCTGGATCAGCTCTCGCTCAGGAGAGGACTGAAAGGCGGCTAGCCCAGGAATTGGGGGAGGGGGTGGGGTTAAAACCTGGAACCACATTCCATTTGGTAAACAAATTCATTGTCTGACACACAATAAAGCTTTTAGGGTCATTGTGACCACTACTCAAACTAAATTTCCTGGGGCTTTCTTATCTTGCACCTGAGTACTTGCGTGCAGCCTTGCTTAGCCCAGGCTACAGTATGTTAAAGCCCATTTAATTTCTTTTTGAAGTCATCTCTGTAAGCTAACTTGGTTTACAGGAATTTGGGAGATAAGAATTTTATCTTAGCAAACAGCAAGAAACAGCCACTAGTTTCCAAACAACTGAAAACAGTGGTGAGTATACATTTTTACACAACAGAAAACAAAATGTACATTTATAGTCTAAAATGCGAGTTGACACAATACACTAACCTGGAGATCCGAGGATCCCACTGCACTTTGAGTCCAGCCCTCTCCCAGCGCCAGGAGTTCCGCCCTTGTCCCCACTAAGCGCCCCCGCCAGCGGGGGACACCCCTGGACATTTGGGGTTCCTGAGCTCTGGTTTCAATGTGCACACACGTGGTGCTGCAGAGCCCCCCACTCGGCCCCAGGACAGCAACTGTGATCCTGCTCCCTGTGCCCTGGAAAGCTGTGCTGCAGAAGTCTCTGCTGAACAGCTTCTCCTGGAAACTAAATCCTACAGGCGCCTGCCAGTACCCAGGGGGAAGGAGGGGACAGCGGGGACTCTTGTCCTCTTGATACAGGGAAGTAAAACTCCCAACCTGACCTTGATGAGTTCGTGTTCTCTAAAACCAAAGAATGAATTTTAGGAACAAACGGAGGTTGAGGAAAAAAACTATTAGATAGAAAAGCTTCTGTCGGAGAGGGACAGTAGGGGGTCCCGAGTGGGTTGCCTAGGGAAGCTGTCTCTTTTAGGGACTTTTATAGGGCAAAACCATACAAGGCTAAGGTAGAGAAGGGGTCTTGCATAGGCGGAGGGGGGTGGGACAAAACTATGGTCAACCAATGGGATTACAGGCACCATTGCTCAGGTAAAGTTGATTAGGCCCAGGACCAAATGGGGAAGCCAGTCACATAGTAAGTGGGCATGAATATGGGACAGGGTCTCTTCCCCTTGGGGGTTGGGCTAGTGACTCACTTGGGTCTGTTTAGGTGATCGCTACCTATTCAGAATATCAATCCTAGGTGCTATTCTTTTAACATTTGTTTGGCCTTAGGTATGGTTCACAGCAGGGGCATCCATCCCTCCAATAGTTGTCTTTGACTTCTGGGTTAACTCCTTCTAGAGCCTGGTGCTGTCTGTCTATAATATTTCTAGCTAACTCAGCTGCCTGCAACACTCAGGGAGGACAGCCCTGGAGCCTTAGCCGCAGTGTGAGCTGGGCACCTCCTGGGTGGGGTTGGAACGTGGATCACAATAGGGACATGCCCTGAGCAACTGGGACCCACGACACTGGCTACACGGGACATGGTTATGGGTCTGGGGTGCTTCAGAGAGAATCTGCTGCCCACTACCTGCCCTTTCTGTTTGGACCCCCAGGAGTGAGACAGCTGAGTCAAAGGTCCGACTCTTTTGAGGACCCTTAACCTTTTAACTTTTACTGACATGCTCTATAGTACCTTCATTAATTGTAAATACTGGGAACTGTAGAAAACACAAACACTAGAATCTGGTCCCCACATGCACTTTTTTGCAGTACTGAAGACTGAACCCAGGGTCTTTGCACTGAACTACATCCACTGCCCTTTATTTATTTACATTATTTTGGGCCTTTTAATTTTTTATTTATTTTGTTATTTATTTATTTAATAAGTACAGGGTCTTGCTATGCAGCTCAGACTTGTAATGATTCTCTAGTCACAGCCTCCCCGAGCTGGGATTACAGGTGTGTGCCACCACGCCCAGTTTCAGTGGCCTGCCTAGGCATGGGGCTGCACAGCATGCAGTACTGATGTTGCAAAGAACTGAATTAGATAAAAATATAGGCAGACATGGCCAGGCCTTCAAAGGAGATAACAGAAGACAAGATACCTTACAACTGTGGGAGGAACAGATGCTCTTGCTGTGAGCCAGACCTAAAGACCAAGGCTCAAACAAATGCTAACCTTCCTAAAAAATTAGCATCTGGGATTGATCATCACCCTGAGAAAGCCAGGAGAATCATTAAGCCAACTACTATCGGATGTCCACCAGATAAGGTCCTGTTTTACATTCATGACCGCTTGCTACATGACTCCCTTCCCCATTTGGTCCTGGACTTAATTTTACCCGAGCAGTGGTGCTTGTAATCCCATTGGTTGACCATAGTTTTGTCCCACCCCATATCCACCTAAGCGAGTTCCCATTCTATCCCTGCATGGTTTTACACTATAAAAGTCCTTGGAAGAGACAGCTTCCGGGGGACTACCCACTCAGGCCCTGCTCCTGTCCCTCTTTCGGACAGGAGCTTTCTTTCCCTCAATAAATATATTCTGCTCATAACCTCTGTTTGCTTCTACAATTCATTCTTCGGTTTCAGAGAACATGAACTCCTGCAGGTCAGATCAGGAGATCATTTTTCCCTATGTCATTTGGAGGTTCCCTGTATCCTTTGGAGGTCACCTACCTGAGATCAATTTTGCTTCCTGTATCACTGGGATTGAACCCGGGTCCTTGCACTTAGCAGGCAGGTGCTTAGACTGCTAACTATCTCCGTAGCCTGGGGTTTTTTATTTTTAATTTTGACACACAGTCTTGCTAAATTGTTAAGCTGCCCAGGCTGGGCTTGACCAGGAGATCCTCCTGCTGCAGCCTCCATCGTGCTGAGATGACAGGTGAATGCTACTATACCTGACTTAATCTTTACTGAAACTCTTCATATTCCTTTGATTAATTTTAAATACTGAGAAGTATAAAGGATAAAACACTGGGCCTGAGCTTTTCTCCCAGATACCTGTTGTTGACATTCATAGTTAGTGGTATGAAATTTCCCCCGAGCAGGAAATTTGATTTGGAGAAATCAAACCAGAGCCAAAGAGAATGAAACTCTGCCTTGCCGGCTGCAGCCCCTTGGAACACTGGGTGCCCCTCCTTCCTCCCAGGGCTCTGGGAGCCCAGTCCTCTCCTTTTTTCCTGCTGGCCATCTTGGTGAGGGTCCTGCTCTGGTCCTTGTTGCAGCCACAGTACAGACGTGGCATCTGAGTCAGCCTGCAGGAGACCTGACACTCTGGGAACAGGGATACCTCTCGCTTGCAAATTGGTTCAGGTGATGAGCAGTATAGCTGCCCTAACTAGACGTGTGCTCCGGCTACAAAACTTCCAGAACTGGTTCTGCCCACATCTGGTCCTCAGCCACACCTTCTTGGGCCTGGCGGAACACATTGCCCTGGGCGCTTCCTGCTGCTCCAGCAGCTGCCAACAGCCTGAGCCCAGTCATGGATGGCAGCTGCCATCTGGGAAAACCCTGGCACTGCTTCCTGTGCCTGGGGCAGGCCAAAGACCGGCCCTCTAAGCACCACATCCCTCAGTCCCTAAGCTTTTGGGTCTCATGTTGGTCCTCCTGCATGGGACATTTTTTTGTGGATATTGGGAATCAAGCTCAGGACTCTGTGCTTGCCAGGCAGGAGCTGTGCTGCTAAGCTATATCCCTGGTGCTTGGGACACTATACCTAGATATCCTGTGTCTATTTTGTATTTTGAGACAAGGTCTTCAAAATTCCCTGGACTGGGCCAGGGATATGGAATAAGTGCTTCCCTGGCAAGCACAAGGGCTTGAGTTCAGTCCCTGGTTCCCCACTGCAAAAAAAAAAAAAAAAAATTCCCTGGGCTGAGCTGGGCATGGTGGTGCACACCTGTAATCCCAGCACTCTGGAAGCTGAGGCTAGAGTATTGTTTGAAACCAGCCTGGGATACAAAGTGGTCCTCCTGCCTCAATCTCCCAGAGTGCTGAGTTACTTCTTCTTGTGGCCAGAGAATGTTCTAAGCATCTTACAAATACAAGATCCAGTCTTTCTGTTGTAGGCAGCTGAGTTAGACAGAACCATAGGCAGTCAGACGTGGCCAGGAGACAATATGGAAGAAAGGTGTCTTGCAGCTGTGAGAGACAGACACTCCTGCTGTGGGCCAGCCCTCAAGACACACAAGACTGAACAAATACAGACACACACCTCCCCTGGGATGGGCATCTGGGATTGATACTATGAATAGGCCTTTGTCCCCTGGAGGAAGCCAGGAAGAGTCACTAGTTCTGCATTCATGTCTGCTTGCTGTAACTTGCTTCTCCATTTGATCCTGATGTAATCAATTTACCTGAGCAATCAATCTCACAAGTGGGCCATAGTTTGTCCCACCTCATGCCCACCTTGCAAGTGCCCATGTTTTCCACTTTATTTATTTTTATTTATTTTTTTTTTTATGTCTTTTTGAGACAGGGTCTCACTATGCAGTTCAGGATGGCCTTAAGCTCACTTTGTAGCTGAAGCTGGTCTTGAACTCACAACAATCCTCCTGCCTCAGCCTCCCAAGGGCTGGGATTACAGGCATGCGCCACCACGCCCGGCTATGTTTTCCACTTTAGACTCACCTCACCTCATGGTTTTGCTCTATAAAAATCCCTAGAAGCTAGGGCTTTTTATTTATTTATTTTTAATCCCCAGCCAGATAGCTCAGCGGACTAAAGTGCCTGCTTAGGCAGAGCCCAGGGGCCGGCCAGAGTTCGATTTCCAGTGTGCTGTGTTGGTCCCAGGGAATGCTGAGATGGCCATTTTGCTGGGGTGTGGTGGTGCACGCCTGTAATCCCCGCTCGTAGGAGGTTGCAAACAGGAGAATCTCTACCAGTTGGATCTACATTGTGAGATCCTGTAGACACTGTCCTAAATACACACACACACACACCTGTAGAAATGGCAGATTTCTTGGCACTACCCCCTTCTGCTCCTTTTGCAGACAGCAGCTTTCTTCCCAATAAGTATATTCTGCTCTTGAGTCTGGGGAGCTTGCTCAGTAGAATAAGTGCTTGCCTGGCAAGCGCAAGATCCTGAGTTCAATCCCTG
>PVKA01049658.1:0-13125 GCA_004027165.1 Ctenomys sociabilis | reverse complement strand
AAAAAAAAGAAACGATACAGCTAATAGGTTCTTACAGAATTGGAGTAAAGGGGCCTTCAGGGACTGGCTCTCTGGGTATTCAGCACAGACATCATGAACACATAATATTCAAGGACACAGAAACAGCAGCAGATATGCACAGACAGGAAGAGCAGTCCATGTGTATCTTTGAAATTTTCAAAATTGTAAGATAAAACAATGATATAGGGAAATATCAGAGAGCCTTTCTAAGCACTATATGTCTGTCTACATCTTTACGTATAATAAAAGATTAGAGAAAGGTGAAAAGTTGATACCTAAAATAACTAAGATTTCTCATAAAGTACTAATGCTGGTATTCAGAGTAGAAGAAAACAACATTAGCAGAGCCGCTGAGAGGTAAATAAGGGCTCATCTCTGAGCCTGATTTTAAAAAGGGCCTGGACTCTCTGTTGATTTATTCCTCTGGCTACTGTAAGGTCCGAGTCAAACAGACTCCATGAGTCAGACAGACCTTGTTACTGAGTCAGGATAGATTGTTAAGGTTACTATGGTTACTGCCCTACCCTACAGTGCGTGATGTCCATGTGATGTCCATACGTGCCCCACAGCTTGCAGATGTTCCTTAAGATAACCCCACCAAAACCAACAACTCCCGGGACGACAAGACCCTTCCTAGAACAAACCTCTCTAACGACCCACACCACCCAATTGTTACAAAGACCAATTTGAGCCATCCTATCCGTTCGAATGTAAGCCCAGCTAACACACGCAATTGGCTTCTGTCACCCTGCTTGCTGCTTTGCTGCCAAAAGTGCTATATAATCCTAAGTCATCTAAGGCTCGGGGTCACTGTGGCCCAGTTGCCTGGTGGCCCTGTGTCGACACAGCCTCTGGAATAAATCCTGAACTTCCACAAGGCCTTGGCTCTTGGTGTCCTTCCTTCCGGGATCTTGGACCTAACAGCTACATAATTATAGGACTTCTCTAGTGATTTTTCATATGAATATCCCTTTTGAAAGTCCCCTATAATTTCCATATTTACAAGATGAGTGCTCATTAGTGTCCTCCAGCCTTATCAGGTGGCTTGTGTACCTAACAGTGACTGGACTGTTATTGACTCCTTTTGAAGATCACTGTAGTTATGGGACTGAATTCAAACACTATTCCTAAGAGGTGCCTCCCATTTCCTACTTATGCATGCTAGGGTTTTTGTCCTTTTAGTATCTGCTTAGTAATTTGAGATGTGAGAGCACTGCTTTCTGTCTTTTAACCCTAAAGTTCCCTTGAAACTGCAAGACCTGTCTAGTTCAGCTTCCATCTGGATCAGTGACGTTCTGTGAGACTCTGGTTTTGTCTATTCTTCAAAATTACACTATTTGAAGGGCCGGCCAAAAAGCTGAGTGGATCTGGGGGCTGGGGTTTGACCCCTGGGCCCTACCGGCCGGCACCGCCCCCGGGGCATGCTGAGCAGGCAATTGAGACTGGGCGTGGTGGCGCGCACCTGTAATCTCAGCCCAATCTAGTAGTGAGACCCTGAACACCCTGTAGACCCTAACCCTAAAATGAAAAAAAAAACCAAAAAACAAAACAAAACTATTTGAAGTGGAGCCTAATTCTAGGGTGGAAATTAGTTGTAGAAAATCTAGGCTTGGAACAAAAGCCACATTTAAAAGAATGTCTTTTCTTTTATTGCCTTTTGCTCTAAAGAGCAAAAACAAAACAAAAATCAGCTGTTGTGTACACAGTATTTTTTATTTAAATGTTAGACAATAGCTGTTTTCTTCTCAATTTAGAATGACATGTTCTTCCTGGGCCATCTAAGCCCTCTGCCCTTCTGGCCTTGAGCATTGATATGCACTTCTTCCCAGTGCCTAGGGTTTTGGAAGGGATTATTTTTCTTTTCTTTCTTTTTCTCAATTTCTAGTTTTTTTATTTTTTTGGTTTTAAGTCTTTTAGAATAGATGGTTCTGAGTAAGAACTCTGCAATTAACTTTTCAAGCCAAGTCAAAATAGGTACTCACAGAAGACATCCAGAGGGAGTTCTCTCTTTTTCTTTTCTTTTTTTGTATTTTAAGGAAGGGTCTACAGGGTGTTCAGGGTCTCACTACTAGATTGAATTTATAGTGATCTGCCTGTTTACAGCTTCCTAAGAGCTGAGATTACAGGCACATGCTACCATGCCCAGGCTCAATTGCCATCTCAGTGCACCCTGGGGGTGGGGCCGGCTCGGTAGGTCTGAGGATGGAACCCCCAGTCCCTGTGCCTGCATGCAGGTGTTTTAATCCGCTGACCTATTTGGCAGGACCCAGAGGAAGTTTTCATTGGTGCAAAAGTGCTGGTTTTTGGGTGCCATGCATGAGCAGAATTAGATATGGATTGAATTATTCTTTCTTTCTTGTCCTCCTCCTCCTCCTCTTCTTCTTCCTCTTCCTCCTTCTCTTCCTTTTCACCTCTTCCTCCTCCATCACCTTCTTTTTTTTCTTAGTGAGACAAAGCATTGCTATGTAGTTCAGGCTTCCTTGAATTTACTATGTAATCCAGGCTGGCCTCCATCTTGCAGCAATTCTCCTGTCTGAAACCCCGAGTGCTGGGATTACAGGCATGCATGTGCTGCCACACCCAGCCCCTCTAATCTATTTGAACATTGATAGTTTGACTTCCTCAATTTGAAATTCAGAAGGCAATTATTCCCATTCTCCACATTCTTTTATTTTTTCTCTTCTTTCTTTCTTTCTTTCTTTCTTTCTTTCTTTCTTTCTTTCTTTCTTTCTTTCTTTCTTTCTTTCTCTTTCTTCCTTCCTTCCTTCCTTCCTTCCTTCCTTCCTTCCTTCCTTCCTTCCTTCCTTCCTTCCTTCTCTTTCTTTCTTTTCTTTTGGTGGAACTGGGGATTGAACTCAGATCCTGGTGTTTGCCAGGGAAGCACTTATTCTACTGAGCCATCTCAGTGGCCCCCAATCTCCACATTCTGAGGTCACTGTTACTTGCTGTTATCCTCATAGTCCAGATAGTCCAGAGATGAGGATTCTTTCTCCAATTGCTCATATTATAATCTGTGACTAGTTCATTAGTCAGAAGAAGCACATGGAAACTACATGGTGGATACTAGAAAAACACTATAGTCTGTAGCGAGTTCAACAGTGCTTCCAGAAGTCTCATAGATGTCTGAAAAGCATTCCCCAGCCTGCAAATGGAAGCAGCTGAAACATTCTGTGGCATTTTTGTATTTTATGTTGCCATGGCAACTTCTACTACATAAGATGGTGGTGACAACATCAAGGTACAGGTTATTTCAAGATTTCCTGAGAATTTATTTGCCCACAATATATATCCTTTTAATAAATTTATCTATTATCTTTCAGACCTCCTATTTATTGGTACATATTTTTAGGTGCGTACATGTATGGCTCTGAGGTTTAAACCCAGGACCATACTTCTGGCTCTAGGGTCATGAACGTGTATAGATCTAGAGGTGTGTGTGTGTGTGTGTGTGTGTGTGTGTGTGTGTGTGCGTTGCTTACCTGGTGAGGGGAGCAGATTCTTGAGATAACAGATATTAACATCCTGCCTAATGAACAGTAAGCTCCTTCATTTATTCATTCATCATACCACATACCAGATGGCTTCAAATCAGTTTCCAAAATTGGTAATCTTTACAAAGCAGTCCTGGAGAAGGCCTGCAAGCTTGTTGGTAACCGTACACCCAGATGATAGGGAAGATCTGTACCACTCCTTGGAGCCTGGGGTTCGGTAACACCAGTGAAAATGGTATAGTGCTAAGGCCAGCTCCAATGCACTCACAAGGCCGAGGGGTGCTTCCCAAGCAGCCTGTCTTGTCACACAGGGTTGAACAAACACTATTTTTATTTTTTTCTTCTTTCTTTTCTATTGCTGGCCCGCCATGCACTGTTTCTGCTCTGTGATCCCCTCTGTCCTGCTTTGGAGTCAGCTGATTGAATCCTCTACAGACTGAGCTAAACAAATCTTTCCTCTGTTAATGCATTGGGCATTTTGCCTCAGCAATGAGAGAAAAGTTACTAAGAAACTCTCTTACTAGCTGATCCCACCAAAAGAAAAAGGAAAGGACAGCCACTGTATCCTCTTTCTCAGGTGAACACTATGACTGATACCTTTTAGCATCAATTCTCACTTCATTTGGTACTCTGTGCGTGGCCTTTTGGTTTATCAAATGGTCCTAGGACTCAGGCACCTTGGTACTAAGCAAGGGTCATCAGGAACATGGGCAACCTTCAGCTTGCCTAGAAGACGACAAGGCTGCCATCTTCATTCTAATTCCTGGCACTGAGAATTCACAAACCACTAGTCCTGGCCACACTTGGTGCAGGCAGCAAAATGTTCTTGAGTAACAGGCTGTCTCCAGAGACCAGCTGAGGATCCACTATAAAACACTCGTCTTCCTCATGCTTCTGTGCAGCCCATCACTTGTTAGGACAGCGTGGCACCCAGCATCCCTGTGCACATGGCTGTCTGTGCCTCTCTGGAGTTCTTGCCTCCCAGACAGCAGCAAACACCACTTTGCTATAGTAGACTCAGGATCAAGGTCATGCCAGCTTGAGGAGTATGCCTTCCTGAAGTTCCTAACTTCGAGGCCCTGCTGGAACTAACACCTTTTATCACTTGCCCCTTGCCCACAAATGAGCCTCAGTAAAGGCCTGCAGTGACCCCTCCATATTACTGTCACTTCCTCTTTCAACAAAAATATGAATGTGGCCATGCCCAGTGGCACAGATCCTGTGGTTGTGGGTGTCTGTCTGAGGCTCACAATCATGGAGGTCAGCTGTCTCCTTACAATGGGATGACTCACTCCTCTGTCTGCATGCCTTTGTCTTTTTAACCCTTACTAGAATGACTGATTATCAATCATTTGAATTCTAAACATGTGAAATGTGATAGGCAGTGAAGTGTTGGCTGTTACTTATAAAGGAACTTTCATCAAAATAAGTGACTCTTCATAAAATTTACCTTCTGTAGGATTTTCCAAGGAAGGTAACCTGGGTGGTTGTTTCTCATTCATTAAACTTTGCTTAAGTCAAGGATTTTTGTCCCCTTGCCATGGCCCCCAAAGTTTTCCCCATCATGCCCCATCATGTGCATAGACAGGGACTCACCTGACTTCCATCACACACATGTGTTGTCATTTTGTAAAACTGTGTACAAGGTCAGGACACTGTGTGGCTGCTGTGACTGCTTTCACCCAGCCCCGTTATCTTGAGATTAACCCATAGCCTATGCTATGGAGGATCCCATTGCCTGGGTCCTTAGAGCTTGTTTGTCCCTTCAGCTCTTCAGTGATGTTGGCCTTGTAGTTTCCAGTTGTTGAAAACAAAGCTGGTGTGTAGGACCTCGTGAAAGTCTCTGTGTGAGCATATATTAGATTGGATGTGGAAAGTCACGGGATAGTCAGTGTTTCACTCTTAATCTCCAAATGCTTTCTGAAGGGATCATACCAGTAGCGATGTTGGAGGATGCTCACTCCGAAACTTCCTCAGCAACACCTGTGGGCTCAGACTTTAATTTTCTCTCTTCTAAAGGTAAAGAAAGAGTGGTATTTTTTAGCTAGAGTACATTAAATTTTCGCTCAGCTGAGATAAGAAACATTTATGTGGTGAGTCTACATGTGTCCCATGCTGAAATACCTTTGTTTTGAATCCTGCTGGCTGTGCTTTCAAGTTTTAAAATTATTTTCTTTGTTGTGTCTCCTATTTTATGGTATAGAAAGAAGTTGTCCTCAGATATCTCACTTGCAAATATTTTATCATGTTCTATGCCTTGTGTTTTCACTCTTCTAACAATGTCTTTGAGGGGAAGTTCTGAATTTTGATGAAACCTAATCTATTGATTTTCTTTTTTTTTTGTTTTTTTGAGACAGGGTCTCACTATGCAGTTCAGGCTGGCCTTAAGCTCACTTTGTAGCTCAGGCTGGTCTCGAACTCACAACAATCCTCCCGCCTCAGCCTCCCAAGTGCTGGGATTACAGGCCTGTGCCACCATGCCCAGCTCTTGATTTTGCTTGTTTTTAATCGTAACCTTTGTAATGTTTTTTGTAGGAAATTTCCAACACTTAACCGTAACAACTTTGCCCCATGGAAACATCTATCACTTATTTTCCTGCTGCTGGCCCACATATACAGACATCACAGGCCCAGTGGTTTATTGGTTCCCATAATGAGTGGGGCAAGTCCAGGCTCAGTACATAGGTGGAAGCAGCTGCGGAGGAAGGCTGCTGACCTCTGGCAGCCAGAAGCACAGCAGGGAGGGAGGAGCCGGGACAGGTTTCCAGGTTTCCAGGTTTCCACCCCGAGACCCACCTTCGTCAAAGCCCCACCTCCTAACAATACCTTTAGCCAGAGAACTCATCTATGCTGAACTCACTGACAGATATAGAGCCTACAAGTTACCCTTCAAACGTGTAGACTTTGGCTGTGGTGTTGTATCTGAACACAACACAATGGCATTGATTTATATTTCACGTTTTGGTCTTCTGGCAATTTGGAGTTAATCAGTTAACAGTGATATGATAAGGGATAAAGATCAAAACCACACTTTTCGTATGGCTTTCAATGGATAAAACCCAGGCAGGGCCTGTGTCCTGACACCCATGTCATGTCATAGAGACTAAACTGCACATTTCTTGACATTCAAGCTTCTGTCCATGTGTGGCTGTGTGTGACATCTCTGTGCTGCTCCTTTGACTTACTGTACCT
The DNA here is from genome assembly GCA_004027165.1 of Ctenomys sociabilis. Classification (NCBI taxonomy): domain Eukaryota; kingdom Metazoa; phylum Chordata; class Mammalia; order Rodentia; family Ctenomyidae; genus Ctenomys; species Ctenomys sociabilis. The sequence continues at coordinate 6,421 of PVKA01049658.1, read as the reverse complement.
GTTCCTTAATTATAAAATTCCACCCCTCATATGTGGCTCATGTAAGTTGGCTGGCTGCCTGTATAAAGGCCTCACCATTTCACCATACCTGTCTGGGTATAGTTGAAAAGCATTTCATAAATGAAGGCATCTACAATAAAACTGCCATCACCTCCTAAAACAACATTGAAAAGATTGAGATCTAAAACCTGTGCATGATGCAGCCTTCTGATCTCAGATTCATGGTACTCTATGTCAAAAGGGGTCAGCACATGGGGAGTGTGGTGTGCAGGTGAGGGGAGCAATCTCAGAACAACACTGAAGCACAACTAGGGCAGAAACACGAAAAATCAAGTGTCACAGTTGCCAGCTCCTCCCTGAGGAAATCAGCAGGAAAAACCAAAATTGCCCTCCCCCAGAGAAGGACAGTGTCAACAGGGGCTCAGACATATTCATGCATATTAAATAACTGATTATGATGGCTAAGGGCAGAATGTGCTACTGTGTCCCCCGAGAGGGCAGCTTGGGAGGGAACCTGTGTGTTAGTTGTCTGGAGAGTGTATGAGAAAGACCAGTCCCATCTGTGTGCAGGGGAAGCTTGGCCCCAGCTTCCAAATAGATATGTGCTTGGCTAAAGCAAGCAACCAGTGGACCCTAAGACGGGTGCTGAGCTGTTGCGTGGGCACAGAGGGGGCCATCAGGAGTCCCCAAGGCATATCACTCACAGAGATCTGAATGCAGCCAGAGACACAGCAACCTCTAGATGCACAGGCTGCACATGCAGCTACAGGTAGGCTCTGCTCAGGGAGCCAGTAAGAGTCACGCTGCTCTCCCAAGCTGCACCCATGACACCCGTGGTCAGGGGCTCCCAGACCCACAGAGCAGCTTATCTCTGAAGGCTTTTCATGGCTCTTTTTCTGATGGAACATATAAGTACCCAAAGCCAAAGCCAGCTGGGATAGATGTTTTGGAACAAGGTCTCATCTTCCTCTGTGCTTCCTAAGTCTGTCTCTGTGGGATCCCAAGACAGATCCACCTGCCTCACGCTGAGGAGGATCCAGGTCCCGCAGAGTCTTCCAGAGAGCACCTAGTGCTTGCTGGCCTGATGCGGAAACCAGGCTGGCCCCACTGGGGAATTGATCTCACAAGCCCCACTCTCCTGAGATAGAGCTGGTCCTCGCCTGTGGCGCACCAGAACCCTAGCTGGCTCAGGCTCACTCAGCAGTTCCACACATGGGCCTTCCTCAGAGCCCTAGAGTTCCTCTGTCCAGTGGGGTGCCCAGGCCCTGCTTTCCATTCTGAGGTCCTCAGTGTGCTCACCTCTGTATCTCTTTTCTGCTAGGCAAGAGGAGTCATGCCCCCTACTGGGACATGCCAGCATCTGTGTGGTGAGGATGGGGTGGACCATGAACAGATCAGGCAGGAGACCACATATCTTTATGTGGCAGCTTCTTTACAAACACAGCAGCACATGTCAGCATCTGGGCTGCAGTCCCCTGCAATTCTGACCCACGTCAAAGGGTGGGGTTGTCCCTCATGACTAGTGCATACTGAATGCACAATTCCAAGGAATTCCAGCTGAAATTGCAAGATTAAGGAGGGCAGCAAATTCTCCATTGAGTGATCTTCACTTCTAGTACCTGTGTTCCCGGTGTGTCTATCTGGAGAGAGAAGAGCTGTGGCCTGACACACTCCAGACATGCACAAGCCTGAATGAACCCTGAACTGAAGAAAGGAAGGAGAACCGCAGGGAAATGTCACTGTTCCTGGTGGAAAGGCTGCAGCTATGTCGCTCCTTTCATCATCCGTTCATATTGCATTAGTTTACCAGAATAAATATTTGTCACACAAAAATAAGTGTATTGTTTACTGAATAGTTGACTAGAAATTGGATGGGATCTGGCTAGGATTTGCCCTTCTCCAGAAAGCGAGACTCATCAGTCCCCTCCAGTTTCTGTGACCAAAAAGAATTTTGATCGCACCATCATGAATAATGAAAAGTAACTAAATTACAGGGACCTAACCCAAGAGGTAGCCAGGGACAAGCGGGGTGCAGGGGGAGCCACTCACAGGCACAGCACTAAGGAGTGCTCTGGACCTGGAGAGCAGTGCCTGGTGTACAACACTGAGAATGATCTTCCTGCCACCAAAATCTTAATTTTCATTTAAAAAGAATTATGCCATTTACATAGATCTAAAAACAATAATAACAACACAGGCCAAATATGCTTGGCAGTAATGGAGGGGAAGGGTAGGGCTGGGGCAGGAGCTGGCCCCAAGCGGAGCTCAGGACCTGAGCCCTATGGTGGAGTCCCCTGCAGTAGCCCCAGCCCTGCAGCTGGTGCACAAGGGCTTCCTGCTGCTGGCTTTTGCTGTGGGGCCAGAGTCAGGCATGAAGCCACAGGTGGAGCTGCCCTGGGACCTGCAGGTGAGACTTCAGCTTGGTCTGGAGCTGGCACTGGGGCTACAAGAGAAGAAAAGATTACCAGCTGCCCAGGTTCCTTCCTGGGGCAAAGCCTTCCTGCTACGTGGCAGAGACAGCTCTGTGCATCAAGCCACCCCAGAAAGTCCTCCAGACTGCCTTCCCCACTGACTGCTGTAGAACTCAGTGTCCAAGGGCCAGCCCTCCCCATATGCCCACAGGTCCATGGCTACATCCTCCTCACCCTTGGGCTCTGCCTCAGTGGGCTCAGCGTGCCCTTGCAGAGCCAGGAGATCAGCTGGGGGATCCTCCTAGGAGTGCAGCTCCAGCGAGGAGGCAAGGACATCAGACATGGACCCAGGGAAGGCTGGGAGCATCAGTGAGAGGCCTAGCCATCCACATTCCTTGCCCAGGGTACCAGTGGTGACAGATATGTGGTCTCCTGCCTGATCTGTTCATGGCCCACCCCATCCTCACCACACCTCCAAGGGCGTCTTAGCCAAGCATCTCCAAGCGCCTGACAGAAGGTTCTTTGGGGGAGGGAGCCTGTGTTCAGTGGTATGACCACCCTGACTCCTTGAGGGCAGCTGACCCACAGTCCCACTGCTCTGCCCCTGCCCAGCCCCATGAGGACAGAGACTGGCAACTGCTGTGTGCTTCACTCTAGAGTACAGGTCTGCTGCTCCTTAAGTATCTGAAAAGCAACAGGACAGCCAGAATCTATCCTGCCCTGCCTGTCCTCAGGCTTTCACTGTGTAGCTGTGTGTTGCCCAGTGCTCTGTGCCACTACTTGCTCTGCTCTCCAGCTTGACTCTGTGGATCCAACATAGAACTGACACCTCAGAGGGCATCTGCCCTGGTTACTAAACCATGGGCAATGCCTGGGAAAGTGCGTGCATATAATGTGTCTTCATGTCTATTCCCAGATTAATGTACACACTGACATTTCACTGATGTGGGGATAGCCTGGGCCCTTCGTGCCCACCAGGGATCCTGCCTGGGGCCAAGCTGAAAACTCTGAGGTGATTCTGCAATCTCCTTTATAATAAGCAGAATGACTTCCTGGGCAAGTGTCCCAGAGCATGAAAAATTACCTTAAGGATCAGCCAGTCTTCCACAGAGTCAAGGCCAGGGGGAGCACTGATGAAAGAGACCCCACTTTGCCTACAGTCATGATGCGAGCTTGATTTTCCCAGCTCCCACAGCTCAGGGCTGCAGCCAGCATGCGTGGTACTCCCCCAGACCTGCAGTCACAGTGGCAAAGGCCCTCTGCTCTGAGAGCAGAACTCACCTTCCCACCATCAACGCCTCTGGGGAGGAAGTGCTGCTCCTCATGGGGCTTGGGCAGAGGGGCCCATGGATGGGGCAGCTGTCCAGGAAGCCCTGCTCCAGGGGCTCTGTCAGGTGTCCTGTGTGCCTGCCAGCTCCACCCTCACTGTGCAGACCTCTGCCAGGCTCTCTGCCACCTGATTTCCAGTATGTGATGGGACAATGCGGGGACATGGAGTTCGTGTCCCACCCCTGACTTCTCAGGAGGCTTTGAGGATGAAGACTGACCAAGCTCTAAATTGTCTGCATTAGCTCTTTCTGGAAGGGGCATAGGAGGATTCCAGAAGAAGAAAAAGAAAAAAAAGTTAAATTTCAAAAGGGACTCCTAGAAATTCTAGCAAAGTTCTAGCATTTTCAGGCCAGCTTGTTAGCTGAGGAGAGCATGTATATAAACTATGAATGAAGAGCAGAAACCTACAAGTTCTGAGACCTACACCAGGTTCATCCTGGGTCCCAGGACCTGAGTTCTGCTCTCAGGTCCATTTATGGGGTCACACAGATTGCTCCTGAGGATCTGCTGAAGTGGCCAGGAAGGAGCCAGGCCCAGCTTCCTTACGCATGGAAGGTTGAGCAGCTGCACTCACTGTCGCTCTTATAGAAGCTGCTTTAGCCCAGGTATCCTGGACATCTGACAGATGCCTCATGGGCCCCTGGGCCAGGAGTGAATGGGTGAATGGAAGAATGAAATCATGAAGGACTGAAGTGACAGCATGCCCATGTCCCTTTTCTGATGTCCCACCAATATGTGGACAGCAACCCTACCTATCCTGAGGTGGAGGCTGAGGAGAGCAGACATGGATAGTAAGTACAGAATCCTCTGGGAGCAGGACCTTGTGTCTACTGCTCACTAAGCTGTGAAGGGAGGTGATTGAGGTGTCATTTGTCCCTGAGGGTCCTCTCTGACCTTCTGAGGCTTCAGTTCAGAGTCTCCTCTGCTCTCTCACACACAGTCTGTGACTGAGTTGGAATCTGTAGTCACTGTGGGGCCCCAGTGTCTGACACTGGCACATGGCATACAGGACCTATGACCAGCTCCAAACCAATGTCCTAAATGTAGCTCTGTTGGGACAGTGCCCATCACCTGGCATGGAGCACAAGGCTCTGCCTGACCCCAGTCTGTGCTGTTTCTGCCCCTGCTAGCCCTGTGCTCTGACACACAAATAGCTCTGGCACAGGCTTCTACCCCAGGAGGACAGGAGCTGGCTCTGGGGCTGTGAACAATCATTGGGCACCACCCTTGTCCTGCTGCCAGCCCTGTCATAGTGGGAATGTGACAGGACCCCAGGCCCTCAACCTCCCAGCCCTGCTCCTGCTCAGGGGGATGTCACTTGGGGGTCTGCAGCTTCTGGGCTGAGCCATCCATCCTCTCACTCATTTCTAAGCGCTGTCCCTGTGTGGGGTCCTGCAGCTGTGGTCTGAAGACCTGGGGAGTCAACACAGCATGTTTGCTGTTGACTCTCCAGCCAAGTGATTGGGGAGGCAGCGGTTGCTAGACTGTGCTGCCTGGTTGTTCTAAAGTTCCAAGTTATGCTTGGACCCGTTGCCAAGGAAGTGAGGTCACGGGCTGTGGCCATGAGCTGTACCTCTCCCTCTGATAAGAAGACTCAATGGCCACTTTCTGTCCATAGTGGGACAAACCTGTGCACTATTTAGAAACAGCAATGACAAACTAGGAAAGCTCTGTGTGATGTTAGAGTTTTATGCTCTTTAAGTTTAAATGTACAATAATATAATTACTTAATTCCATGTATTATAGATGAAGATTATCATGGGGGAAATCATGATATTAATAGAAGAAAAGGGAATCCAAATTTTTACTCTTGGAATGAAAACTGATCAACTCTTCTTGACATACTGTGCTCCTTGAACTAAAGAGAAGGCTGATGGAGAGCACAGTAGCACTGGGACTAGGCTGAGCCAGTCCTGGCCTCTTGGCACACTCCGACTGTTCAGATGAAAAATAAATCCTTCCTTGGGCTCTTGGGCACTGGAGGAGATGTTACTATTATTTCAAAAAAAAGATATGGTCCCAAACTTGGCCTTTCTGAAGAACTTTCTCAGCTGGTAAGCATAAGAATCCAGTCTTTTGTGCTCCAGAAAAGTGCTATTCTTTTTGTGACTGCTATGCTTTTGTGAGGGAAAGATAACGTTAGTTCAACTATATTGTTAATATACCTATAAATCTTGGGGCAAAGACCTATTACAGCAGAAGTTTTTTTTTTTTTTATTAGACAATTCACCATTTTCATAGGTGTCACTGCTGTCACTCTTCTTGCCCTCTCTTGCTTCGTGGGGAAGCTCACCTGAGTTGAGCAAGGGCCACTCAGAGGGGCGGAATTATGCCAAGCTTGCCTTTTCCCAGAGCAGCAGTCATAATAGGGGACATTAGAACTTCTCCAGGGTTCTGGGGATATATATGAATATATATATATATATATATATATATATATATATATATATATATATATATATATATAACTAATGAAAAATTGTACTAGCTTAGAAGCATTCAGAATGTCAACAAAACAGTTGCAACTTTTTTTTTTGCAATTACAGAGTGATATTCAGTTACCCAAACAGTTATTTCATACAAGCTGCATCAGAGACAACTGAAGATGAAAAACTACCGTCCCCATATATAACTAACTTGTGCTGTGCACCAACAAGAACCTGCTTTAAATTTCCATGCCA
>PVKA01049657.1:0-13123 GCA_004027165.1 Ctenomys sociabilis | reverse complement strand
TTTTATTTCTTCTATAGCTTTCTGCTGTTGTTCCTTTGCTGCTGTATCTGTTATTTCATTTGTTGCAGCTGAGCTAGTGTCCTCTGCCTTTCCTGATGGACTCGAGGTCTGGGATTGCATTTTTCCCCTTCTCTTTGTCATTTTGTATAGCACTGATCTTTGACCTTTGGTGTAGAACTTTGGTGCAGCTATAACCTTAACTTGTTATGAGATTTGGGTGCCAGTCTATTAAGTTTGAGATTTTCCAGGTACGCCTATCCTGGGTCTAGCTGTTGTGTTCAGTTCCTTTTTTTGCTGCAGCTCCTTTGGTTCCGCTATGTTGGTTCCCGGCGTAAGCCCTCCTGTGTCAGGCAGTGCGTTCCCCAGGTGGGTGGCCCTGGGCTTTGGTGGGTTTTCTGGGCTCAAAAAAGGATAGTGGATGATCTTATTTACTGAGTTGGCTGTACTGAGCCGGCCAGCTTGTGCTGGGTCCGGGTCTACAGGCCAGAAATCAAGAAGGCTGGGAAAGGTCCCTCTGGTGCAGTGGGCCTGGAGCCCTCACTTATAGGCCTGGCTGTGCTGGATTTCGGTCCATAGCGTGGGACCGTGGATTGCTGAGAAATGTCCCTCCGGTGTGGCAGGCTAGGAGTTCTCACTGCAGGCCGACCTGCACTGGGTCTGGTGCTGTGGGGTGGGACCCGTAATCAGCTGGAAATGTTTCTCTGGCATAGTGTGCCTGGAGCTGTCACTGGGCCACGTGAGGTGACGGGCAGCTTAATCCCTGGGAAATGTATCTCAGGCACGACGGGCCTGAGGTTCTACACTCACTGACCTTTGATGCCCAGAGAATTGGGGAAATTCCCACTCAATCAGTGGGCTTTAGGTCAGTGGTTCCGGGGAGGTGTTGGTGAGTGGGTCCTGAGGTTTCAGGCCAGTCACTGGCTTGGAGGGGTTGGGGACAGGGATCCGCGTAGCGCGTGTGAGAAGAAGCCAATGGCTCTCCCTCAGACTCACCACCCTCTCACTGATCTGGGAAGCCTGGTGAGTCCTGTAAATTAGCTCTCGCTCAGAGAGCTTGGCGCGTGATCCAGGAGACCGCTGGAATCAGCCACTGTCTCAGGCTGGTCTCTGGGGCTAGGCAGGCGCGGACGGGATGGAGCAGGATGGCGGAGTCGGCCGCACTGTCTCTGGCCGGTCCCAGGGGCTGGGCGGTGATAGGTGGGATGGAGCAACATGGCGGAGTCGGCCGCGCTGTCTCTGGCGGGTCTCAGGGGCTGGGCGGTGGTAGGCGGGATGGAGCAAGATGGCGGAGTCGGCCGCGCTGTCTTTGGCCGGTCTCAGGTGCTTGGCGGGGGCGGGCGAGATGGAGCAGGACGGCGGAGTCGGCCGCGCTGTCTCTGCCCGGTCTCAGGGGCTCTAACTTTCTTCATGTCTTTATGTGCGTTTTTTGTGAACCTATCATTAACTTGAAAAACTGGGAGGTGGCCGGGCTTAGTGGCACATGCCTAATTCCACCATTCAGGAGGCCAAGACAAGAGGACTTTTATGAGGATAAGGCCATTCTGGGCTACGTAATGAGGTCAAAGCCAGCCTGAGCTACATGATGAGAACCTGCCTTAAAAATGAAACAATAATAGATACAAAAACAAATAACTAAACAAAGAAAACTGGGGCTATTGTGAGTATTGCTTTAACACACGTAAAATATCCAGGACCATGTTAGCCATTACTGCACAAATACTATCTAGTCTCACTCATTAATTGGGAAGAATCACAAACTCTAGATTCAAGAAGAAATTTCCAGAGAAAGTCCAAACTAGCCCCTGTCATTGGGGATACAAGTATCCAATATACATGTGATGATTTAACTGATGACTTTTTAATATTCCAGAGGCAGAGAATCCACAGTCCATTGCCTGCACCATATCAAAAATTTTATCCTATGAGTGATTTTCTTCCTTTTCACATCATCCTTAAATCTCTTCCTTCTTTTTTTATATTTAAACAGAGGAAGTGATTATTTACACTGAAAGCAACAGGAAACATATATTCACATGGGAAACACTTGAAAGAATCAACAACTGGGACCAACTCTTCTTGAGGAGCTTCTGCACATCAAAAAAATTTGTCAACAAAGTGAAAAGACAACCCACAAATATTTAAAAAATCCTAACTAATAAGCAATCAGACAGGGGTCTACTGTCTAGAATATGTAAGGAACTAAGATATAACAGGGCCCTCAAATTTAAAGACCCAGTTCAGAAATGGACCTCTGAGATGAATACACACTTCTCAGAGGACGAAATTAAAGAAGTGAATAAATATATGAAAAAATGCTCCACATCGCTAGTCATCAGTGAAATGCAAATAAAAACATCACTGAGATACCATTTCACTCCAGAGGGAATGGCTATCATAAGAAAATCAACCAACAACAAATGTTGGAGAGGTTGTGGGGAAAAGGGAACACTTCTCCACTGCTGGTGGGAATGTAGACTGGTACAGCCATTGTGGAGATCAGTGTGGAGACTCCTCAAAACAGTAGGACTAGAAATCCCATTCAAGCCAGCTATCCCCGTACTGGGAATTTTCCCAAAGGATCTGGATACATTTTACCATAGAGATATATGTGTACCTATGTTTATAGCAGCACAATGTGTGATAGCAAAATCTTGGAAACAACCAAGATGTCCATCACATGAGGAATGGTTGAAAAAGATGTGGTATTTCTACATAAACAAAACGTACATGTGTTGGTATCTAGGTCTTAACCATCCAGCAGAAAAGTGTTAAAATGTGGAGCCATAATAATAAGTTGAGCTGTAAATGGCTATGGTCGACAATTTCTTCAGATAACTCACTATTGTTGTGTAATGCTGGACTGTGTTGGATTTTATCTTCGAGTTCAGGCACCTAAATTAGTTGAATGACAATGGAGTGCCCATCTTTGACAGGTATAGACAAAGGAATAGGTGTAGAAAAGAAGAATCATGAGGTGTGTATATGGACAGTACAGTTGGGATAGCTAACGCCGTGCTTCTACATAATTCTATGAGAGGCAAGATTTGTACTAATGGTGGTTGGACAGGATATTATGTCAGCTTCTAGTACTGTGGACAACCACTAGGAAAATAGCAAGGTAGAAAGTATTAATTATAGAATCTTTGATGTAGTTGAGGTATAAAAATAAGATACTCAAACAGCTACACTCTTAATTTACTTTTAAGAGACATATGCTATAATAATGTCTGTAAGTATATCATGTATGCACCTTCTATGATACCAAACCATTATGAAAACAGATTGCAATGTATTAATTTTTCACATACATCTTGTCAAAATATCTTAAAACTGTTTCATTGATATTTGCAGTTCAATAAAATAAAAATTGAAAAAAAATAAAAATAATTGAATCTGATAGTTAGGGCAAACTGACCAGCATATCCTACAGGATACTAATCAGCTTTTCTTCTGGATGGGTAACAACCTAAGTTCCCAGATCAAAATTGGAGAAATAGAAGAGCCCCAAGCCCAGCCAAAATTTTGGCCTTATCCTTTCAAGGTCAGTGAAGAGTAAAGACATAGGAGAACCTGTACTGTAACACCATGAAACTCAGTTGTGCCCCAAATTTTCTGATCAAGGAGATTATGGAGCCACAGCGGAAAGAGATTGATGTTCTATAATGTGCCTGGGGAGAGTCACATGGAGAGAAAACTTTCTCTCAGAGTGTGACAGAGAGCAAACTGATCAAGCATTGCCTGGGACTCATCCACATGGATGTCACAGACAAAGGATCTACAGAATAAGGTACAGAATTATAAGATAAACCCTGAGAGGATTTCACTGATATCATCAGAAACAAAAGCTACACCTTTTGGTATATAGATCTTGCTCTATCTTGTTCTTAACCATCCAGCAGAAAAGTATAAATATGAGGTATATAACGTGGGGCCATAATAATAATTTGAGCTGTAAATGGCTACAGCCTACAACTTCTTTAGATAACTCACTATTATTGTGGATTGCTGGACTGTGTTGGATTTTCTTACCAAGTTCAGGCACCTAAATTGGTTTAATGACAATGGAGTGCCCATCTTTGACAGATCTAGAGCAAAAAAGGGGTATACAAAGGAAGAATCATATGTATGTGTATGAAAAGTACAGTTAGTATAAATATGCAATGCTTCTACATAATTCTATCAGAAGCAAGTTTTGCACTAATAGTGGTTGGACAAAATATTATGTGCCCTTGTAGTACTATGGACAACCCCTATGAAATTAACAAGGTAGAATGTATTAATCATTGAATATGTGATATAATTCAGTTATAAAAAAGAAGATAAGTAAACAGTTACACTCTTAATTCACTGGTTAGAGACATCTGCCCTAATAATGTCTCTAAGTATAATATCATGTATGCACCTTATATGATACCAAAACATTACCAAAACAGTTTTCACTGTATTAATTTATTGTTAACTTGTCTTGAAACTGTCTCATTGCTATTTGTTGTTCAATAAAATAAACTAAAAACATAAAGTGAGAAACTAAAAGAAAAAATAAAAGCTACAGAAAACAAATCTAGAATTGACCATTGATTTATATAACATAAAAGTACAGTTTAGTGTCCTTAACCAGACTTTTGATTAAATCCTTTACCAGGTCATTGATAGTGGAATGATTGGGTGTGCACTACAATGAAGAAAGTCCACTGGTAATGCTTTGACAGCTAACATTGATTTACTCTGTTGTAAGTAGTGTGCTGCTAAGTGCTGAATGTGAATTATCTTATCAAATATTCACCACAACTTTATGAGATAAAATGCCAAATTTACAAAGCAGAAATCAGGAAATGAAGAGAAATTGGTCAAATTGATAAAAAGTAAGTGTAGTGGAGTCAAGTTTCTGAGCTCAGCCTTTCGGATTTCAGAACCCACTACTAGACTACAGTAACTCAATTTTCCTAATGTTTGAATTTATGTATGTGTGTAGCCACTGGTGCAATCAATAATTAACATATTGAGCCTCACTTATGTGCTGGTATATGAGAGCTTGTTTAACCATAGTCATAGTAAGTGCTGGGAGCTGAGCTTTGAATTTTGACTCCAAAGACATTTTCCCTCATTTAGCCACTACTGCCCAAATAGTGTCTGGTCTCCCTCACTAATTGGGAAGAATCACAAACTCTAAATGTACAAACAAACCCCCAGAGAAATTCCAAACCAGCTCCTGGCAATGGGCAGGTTAGTATCCATTATACACTTTCTGTCATATATGTGTGAACCCAAATTAATAGGTTTACAACCTGGAACGTGTGTTTTTGCTTAATTTGATTTGCACCTTATCTAAACTGTTCTATATATTTATTCGAGATCCATTTATGTGTTTGTTAAAGACCTGCCATGTTTTTATATCATCTTCCCAGTCTAACAAATATAGGTTTGCGTTGTGTAAATTCACAAACTTTTACTAGTTAGATGTTTTACATTTAATGAAAAGTGGATATTGGTAACATGAATTACTCATTTCGACAAGATTACAGAAAGAATATTTCACTTATTTAATGACACTATTTTTCCTAAGAACCATAGCAGTACTCATTTGCATGCTAACAAATAAATGTACTAATTATCAATCAAGCAATATCAGGCCTTGTGGGACCTCTGCTAGGCAACACTTAGCCATTTCATATGTGCAGAATGTACTGAAAATAATAAAGTGGCATATTATTATGTACATGAAATCTAACCTTTTCATTAATGCAGACTGTATTAGCAAAGTTTGACAGCCCACATATCTGATTTGGCCTTCAGGGTATCATATCAGCTTGCTCCATTTAACTGTTCTCATCTACTGTCCCTAACATGTCACCATATTTTACAACAAAGCACATACTTTTCTTCAGTCTTTCAACCTCTATATTCAAGGCATTTAGTTGGCATAACACTTTTACTTTGAAAATGCTTAGCAAATACTTGTGTTTGGTGTTGAGACCTCACTCCTATAGAACTTAGCCAGATGTTTGTAACTGGTTTCAAAGTCATTCCAGAAAGCAAGTGTAAGTTTATAGACTTTAAAATGTTGGTGATTTTTCCAACCACAATTTATACCATTTCTCCTCCCCATATAAAGAAGACAAAAAGGGATAGTTTTGTTTTCTCTGCTTATGACTCTAGAAAAGGAATTACACTAGGACTCAGGACACAATCCTCAAGGCTCCTGATTTGAAATCACCTTCAATGCCAACCTCTATGGACCAGTTCCTCCACTTGGTTCATACAGATATTCACTGATTTCTTTGGTTGTAAAAAAATTATGGCTATATATAACTAAAGTAGAAGCAAACATCATATTCCTGCCATATTTTTAGTCGAGTTAGAAAACTAAAATGCAAACTTTTGTAAGAAAATTTCCCTTTTCCTCATTACTAAGTTGCCTTTTGCATCTCCATTTAATGTAATGACAAACTCAGGCAATATTAGGAGAACTTTAATAATGAAAGCACCACTTGTGTGCTTATTATTTGCTCAGAATTGTCCTAAAACTGTTATGTGTATCGACTCATTTATTTGCAAAATAAAATTGAGAGGTAGGTAAAATTATAATCCTTTTTAATAGATGAGGAGGGTCTTCCCATTAGCTCGGTTGTTTAAGTGCCTACTTAAGTGAAGGCAGTCAGCCTCAGGATACTGTAGTTCGATCCCCAGATCCTAGTGCCTTATCATACCTGCACTTAAGACATCCTGAGCCATCCAAAAGATACTCCTTTTTAATAGATGAGAAAACTGAGAACAGAAGACTCAAGAGATCTAGCCAAAGGAATACAGATATGGTCGATGGAGGAGCCAAGTTCATACAAAGACACTCTTGTTTCAGATATCACATCATTAACCATTGCATTGCACTATCTCTTAATTATCTCTTAACATTCATGGCTTAGCTGTGAAGTAAAATGGCATAAAGAGGAGGTGGCCAAAACTTATCTTCTCAATGTACTTTCTTATCATCTTCCCCCTTCTCATGTCAGTAAATGTCTTTATCACCTCTTCATCTCTACCTCCAAACTTCTACCACTAAATCTAGAGATAAATGTACTTCCTAGCCTAGAGATTCCTAGGCTATCAAAGTAGTTACTCTATTTCTCTTTCTTACCATCATGGAAAGATACCCTTTGTAGTAAGGGAGAATCTTTCACTTGTATTCTGGATCCCATCTTCATTTACCTTCTAGGAAACATGCTGTTGGTTAACTTCTTGCTCCTTCTCTACAGCACTCTTACTCTGGCTTTTAAGCATGGAAATGCACTCAATTCACCAATTAAAAGAAATGGACTGGCACAGTGGATTAGGAAGCAAAACCCAGGAATACGCTGTATACAAGAAATACACTTAACTCAGAAAGAAATTCATAGCCTGAAAGTCAAAGGACAGAATATAATACTACATGCCCCAGGACCTCAGAAAAAAGAAAGAGTAGCAATCCTTCTTCCAGACAGTCTAAACTACAAACCAAGAATAATCAAACAAAATAAATAAAACCACTACATATTGATTAGGAGAAAAATCCGAGGAAAAAGTAACGCTCATAAATATGTTCATACCAAACATGAGAGCACACAACTATATAAGATGAATCTTAATGAGCATATAAAATCACATATCCAATACCAGAATCCTAGCAGGAGACATAAAGCCTCCTTATCCCAGAAAGATAGGTCAAGCAGACAAAAAATTAACAAAAAATTAGCAGAACTAAACCAGAGCCTGGAACAAATGGACTTAGTGGAAATATAGAGAGTGTTCTAGCCAACCAAGGCTGAATACACATGTTTTACAGCTGCCCATGGGACATTTTCTAAAATAGATGACATACTAGTGCATAGGTCATACATAAGTATACACAGGAAAACAGATACCATGCCATGCATATTATCTGACCACAGTGCAATGAAACTGGAAATAAATGACAAATGAACAGAAAGGAGTGTCAGGCTTCTGAACTAGAACTCTCATTGTGGTAACAAGGGCAGAGTGGTGACCACCCAGTGTAGAAGCTGCAGCAGGTTTACACACTACAGGGGTGATGGTGATAAAGTTAAGAAAATTTTTGTACAGAAGTACGTCCAGTGCCACACTGTTGAGAAGGGAGGAAAGCCCAAGACTGGACCAAATCTCTGTGGTTTCTTTGGGTGGAAGACAGGTCACACTTCTAGATTCACTTACACAGATGCCAAGAGAACAAAGGTATCACCTGGGGAGAGGATACATTGATGGAGTATTGGAGAATCTCAAGAAGTACATCCCAGGAACAAAAATAATTTTTGCTGGCATTCTCTTAATTCAAAGAATAGAATGTTTTTTCTAATAGTGTTTGTGGACAGGATATCATGTCTGCATCTTGTACTATGAATAACCACTAAGAAGCTAACAATATGCAAAGTATTGATTATTGAAACTGTCCTACTAACCTGTTTTGAAATTCTCATTGCTATTTGTTTCTAAGAAGGGAGAAAGGACCAACATAATAATGCCTTACTTCAAAAAGGCTACTAATGTTTAATAGTCACTGCCTTATTTATCACCGAACAAAAACGTCTCATCGCTTTTTATGTGTACCATAATTTAATAGATCAACTGCACTAGAAATCAGATCATGAGTGGCTGACAGAATATTTTTGTTGAACAGTCCTGATTTAAATAAAATTGTCTTGTACTTAAATGGATATCTTTTTTTTTCTTCAAAGTTTGATAGCAATTCCAGTTCAGTAAAGACTATCACTGTTTTCCCTTCTGAATACATGATTGGACTTGACTGAATACATGGTTGGACTTGACTAGTAATGTAGGACTTTCCCAAAAGATTTACAATATCATGTCAAAACTACTGAAGGTTGGTTTTGAATTTAAATTTATATACCTGGTTATGAGGGTTTGTTTGAATAGTGGGAGGGCATGTCATTTTCTCAAAACATGGCTTCCATGTTTCAGTTTGTGTTTATTCAAAGAGAGGATTAAAGACTAGCAGGCTATGTCTATATTTTTATTCTTGACTATGCCAGTGAAATTAGAATTCCCTATAGGTAAAAAGTGCTGCCTTTACTTACTGAAATACACTTTATTGTGGTGTATATATAACAAATAAAGAATATTTAACACTTCTCACATTTTATACTTGATGTGTATATTCAGATACCTTAAAAGGTTAACATGATATAACAACAAGTTGAACTTCAATTTGAATTGTTTAGGTTAGACTGACTTGTTGTCCAGGGTAGTATTTAAAAAGCTGTTCAAAACCACAAGATTAAAACTACTGTTGTATGTATGTGGATAGTGATGCTTCTTGTCAACTCAATAGCAAGATTAAAGCAAGGAAGGTAAAACATGAGCACAAATTTGCATGTGTCCATAATACTCAACTAAAAACAAATCAGATTGAATTAAAAAAAGAAAGCACAAACCCCCCCTAAATACTTGGAAATTAAACAATACCCTGCTCAGCAACCTATGGGCTATGGATGAAATTACGCAAGAAATAAAACAGTATCTACAAATCAATTAAAATTGAAGCACAACTAATCAGAATTTATGGGATGCTCTTCATGATGTTTGAAGAACAATCGCCTGTAATTCTGATTGGTTTTCCTTTGAATGTGATCTGCTTCTTTTCTCTAGTGGTTTTCAGTATATTATTCTTGTGTTGGATTTCTGGGATCTTGACTATTATATGTCTCTTTGTGTTTTTAGTTGAGTTGAATTTATTTGGCAGTTTGTACGCTTCAGTTACCTGAATGTTAGATTGTTTCCTCATATTTGGGAAGTTTTCTGATATTAATTCTGGCTATATATTTTTTTATATCATTTGTGTTGACTCTTTCTCATTGATACGTATTAGTCTCACATTGTTCATCTTGTCATCATCTTGCATGTGATGGATTATGTTTTCCTGCATTCTCATTGTTTTTAAGAGATCCTTTCTCACTTTTTCACTAGCTTCAGTAGCATCGTCAAGATTTGAAACTCTGCCTTTGCTTTCACTCAAACAGTTTTGTAGACTCATGATTGAGATTTTAAGTTGTTCTACATCCCTTTGACTCTGTTTCATGTGATCTATTTCTTTCCTGTATTGGTCATTCAAGAAACCCTCATATTTCTTATCTCCTTTTTTTGTATCAATGTCTTCTTTAAAGGCAGCTGTTAATTCTTTTACTGCAGAGTTCTTTCCATATTTGATTGTGTTCTCCAGGTGCTATTTCAAATATTTCTTTTTTTATTTCAGACATTAATCTTGCTCTGAGTTCCTCTCTGTTGTTGTTTCTTTGCTCGCAATGCTATTAATTCATATGTTTCAGCTGAACTACTGCTCTCTGAAAATGTTCTGGGTGGGCAGTGCATTTCTCCCATATGTTCCTGGATTAGATTCATTACTTCATATGCTATGTATTCAAGAGTTTCTTTTTTTCTTTCAAGCGTCAATTCTGGTCTGAGTTCCTCTATATCTTTCTGCTGTTGTTTCCTTTCTTTTGATTCTGTTCATTCATTTCAGCTGAGCTACTGTCCTCTGCATTTATCATGGGTGAGCTCGAGGCCTGAGATTGCATTTTGTTCCCTGTCTTTGTCATTTTGTATAGCACTGACATCTCACCTATGGTGTAGAGCTTTGGTCCATTTATGACCTTAACAGCTAATGAGATTCAGGTGCCGATCTACTAAGATTGAGTTTATCCAATTTTTCCTGGTCTGTATCTAGTTGTTGTGTTCAGATACTTTTTGCTGCCACCCTTCTGGCACCACTGTGCACCTGTGGTTCCACTCCTTTTTGCCCTTGGCCCAGGGAGTACTTGGAAGCAGTGAAGCTCTCCCACACACTCATTGGGCTGTGCTGGGCTGGTTCGGGGGCCAGAATTGTCAAAATAATTGTCACTTGCTCAGTGGGCTTGGAGGTGGTGGCTCCAGTGAGCTGCATGGGTGCAGAGGTGTAGTAGAGAGTCTCACTAATGCAGGTGCTTGAACTGTATCCTCTTGGTCACTTGCCTGCATCTGGGTGAAGCCGCATGTTCTTCCACACACTCACCAGGCTGGGCTGTGTTAGATGAGGTCCGAGAGTGTCTCAGAAGTTCTCACTTGGACATCTTGGGGCTGTGGCCTCTGGAAGGCACTTGCCACAGGAAGGGCGTGGGGAAGCCAGAAGTTCTCCAACACACTCACTGAGCCTGGCTGGGTTGGATAGCAGCTGAGAATCTCAGAAGTTCTTACTAGCTCAGCAGGCTTGGAGGCAGGTGCTCCGTGGAGTTGAAGGGCTCAGTAGAGAGTCTCACTCAAGTGGGTGCCTGAGTTCTGCTCTCTGGTTCTCTCTCCGGCAGCACGGGGCAATTTTTTATTTTTAATTTTTTTCTTATTATTCTATAGGGACTTAAAGTTTCACATATCAATACTTGATGGAAAATACCTGTTCCATGTTATGTCTAAGATGTTTGGTATTCAGACAAATAGTGAGGTTAAGCTCATCTGTCTATGTTGTAAGGTAATAATAGCAAGCAGCTCTTCTATAGGGTTAACAACCTAAGTTTGCACACCAAAAATTAGAGAAAAAGAAGGGCTGCAAAAATAGCCTACATTTTGACCCTAGCCCTTCTAGGTCAGGGAGGACTCAGGGCATAGGGGATTATGTACTGTAACATCATGTAACTTAGTCATGTCTCAAGTTCTCTGATCAAGGAAATTATGGGGCCATGGATGAATATGATCAATAATGTAGACTGTGCCTAAGGAGAGTCATACAAACAGAAAATATTCTCTCAAGCTTTCACAGAAAGCAAATTGATCAAGTAATGGCGGTGACTTGTCCACATGTCTGAAACTGATTAAAGATCTACAAACTGCAGTACACAGTTTCAGGATAAGTCCTGAGCATATTTGACTGGCTTTATCAAATACAAAAGTTACTTTTCTCATTATGTAGGTCTTGCTTTATCTTGGTCTTTACCGTTCTGCACAAAAGCATAAAAATGAAGTATAAAAAGTAAAACCTTCTTAATATGTTGAGCTATAAAAGGCTCAAGTCAACAACTTCTGACATTGCCAGTTCTATGGAAAACTCACTACTATTATGGACTACTGGACTATATTGGAATGTTTTCCTTAATTCACACACCTACAATATTTTCCTGATAATAGAAAACCCTTCTCTGACAAATCTGAAGAAGAAAAGGGGATAAAAAACATATGCAGTTTGTATCTGCATATTTGAAACTTAGAATAGGTATACAGCTACTTTGTCTTAATTCAATGAATAGAAACAGTTTTTGTGATAGTTTGTGGACAGGATATCATGTCTGTGTCTTGTCCTATGAATAATCAATATGAAGATATCAATATGCAGTGCAGTAATTGTTGAAATTGTCCTACTAATTGGTTTTGAAACTCTCATTGCTACTTGTTTCTCAATAAAATTATAAAAATGATCTATATAACAAAAAGAGTAACTTTTGTATCTGATAAGATCAATCAAGTCCCCTCAGGATTTACCCTCATACCTTGTATAGCAGTTTGTGCATCTTTTGTCAGTGTCAATATTTGAATGACAATGGAATACCCATCTGTGACAAAACTAAAGAAAAAAAGGAAGATATAAATGACGGACCATTTTGAAGTAAAAAAATATATATCTGTATATAAAACTTAGTTAGGTTAGATATATAGCTACTTTCTCTCAATTCATTGAAATGAAATATTTGTACTAATAGTGTTTAGACAAGATATCATGTCTGCATATTTTACTATGATTAACTGCTATGAAGAAAACACTATGCAATGTATTAGCTACTAACCTGTCTTGAAACTGTTTCATTGCTATTTCTTTCACAATAAAATAAATTTCTTAAAAAAATGATTTGAATAAATGAAAAAGATCAGATATGTAACAGAAATAAAAGTACCTATTCAGGCCGGGCGTGGTGGCGCATGCCTGTAATCCCAGCACTCGGGAGGCTGAGGCAGGAGGATTGTGGTGAGTTCGAGACCAGCCTGAGCTACAAAGTGAGTTTAAGGTCAGCCTGAACTGCATAGTGAGACCCTGTCTCAAAAAGACAAAAAAAAAAAAAAAAAAAAAAAAAAAAAAAAAAAAAAAAAAAAAAAAAAAAAA
>PVKA01049656.1:0-13124 GCA_004027165.1 Ctenomys sociabilis | reverse complement strand
CGGAGGAGGACCACGCGGAGGAGGACCGCGTGGAGGATTGTGGAGGAGGACCGCGTGGAGGACTGTGGAGGAGGACCGCGCTGAGGAGGACCGCGCGGAGGAGGACTGTGGAGGAGGACCGCGCGGAGGAGGACCGCGTTGAGGAGGACCGCGTGGAGGAGGACTGTGGAGGAGGACCGCGCGGAGGAGGACTGCATAGAGGACCACCTCCCACCTATCTGGGCCACTGGCTCCCTCACCAGGGCAGTGCTGTAAGAACTGTCAGGAGCCGACTACCCCGTGAATGAAAGCATACATGCCTGCTCAGCACCCAAGTGGATGGCCTTGCGCACCGCCCTTGTCAGGATTGCGGGCACTTGGTGATGTTCTCGTTGGCGGGCAGTTCCTCTCAGCCCCCAGCGTCCCAGCCTTCATTCCCCTTGCGGAGTGCTGCCTCTCATGGCTGCTGGGCTCTCCAGCTGGCAAGAGGCTGAGTCACACTTCAGCATAGTCAGCAGCCAGCAGTGTAGAGCGACTTAAGGTGCATTTGCTTTCCCCTCTCCGGTCCTGTCTCCTACTTCCTGTGCGGCTCCCACTTCATGGTTACTGTGAGTGGTCGCAAACCTGTTCTCTTTCAACTGTCCACTGCTCCTCAAGCTCTCCTGAGTCACGGTCCCGCACGTTCCCTCCCCAGAACTTCCTGGGCCACTCTGAATACCAGCCCTGACCCAGACTGGGGCCTGAGAAACCAGCAGAAGAGAGATGGGGTACCGTTGAGCTTAGGGCACCTGGAGGAAATAGCCCTGAGGTCACCCGGGGGCTTCCTCCAGACCAGAGTCCCCGCGGGTGTCACTGCCTGCCCCCACCCCCCAGCCCAAGCCTGAAGCTGTCCCCAGCAGGAGGCTTTGGGTCCCTCGGCCACCTGCAGACAGCCTTCCCGGGGCTGGGCCCTTGCTCCCGTGGATGCCGCAGCTATGTCGACCCACGTCCAGCATCCTACCTACCTGCCCCGACCCTCCCTCTGGGGCAGACCGTCAGGGCTCATGAGTCCTCTTGGCTTCAGGTTCCCCTCAGAACAAGCAAGGTCCCTCCTTGCTGCAGTCCTTTCAACTGTCCTTCAGAGCCTCTTGTCATGGCTTTCTCATCTCCTGTTCCTTTGAGATATTTCCCAAACCGAGGCCTCCCAAGGAGACATGCGCTGAGTGCCGGAGCACTGGGACACCTCAGCCTGGCCACCTCTGCTCCGCTTGACTTCTCTGTGAGTCTGCGGTGATAAGGTGAGGATGATGGCTGGTCTGGGGACTCCTGTCCAAGCCCCTTCAGTGCCCCGCATCTCCCAGGCACCATTCCCAGATCCTCTTGGACATGCCACCATGGGACCCATGCCCGAGACCCCTGCAGCACACGTCTATCCTGTGCCCAGCAGCCCTGCAACGCCAGTCTGTGCTTTCCATTTCTCCACACTATGCTCCCTGCACCCACCTCTTCTCCGTGACCTCAGCCCACAGCGGCCTCTGTTGTAATGTGTTGGCTTCTTCCTTTGCAGTCGGCTGCGACTCCGGCATAACATCTGGGTCTGCATCTGTGCGAGAAGGTGCTGCGGAAGAGCGCGCCTGCTGCTGCCGCCCCCGTCCCTGGGGCTTGTGCGGAGCAGAGCTCTGTGAGCAGCTTGGGTGCGGATTCCCGGGCACCGCGCACGTGGCTTCCCCAGGGCTGGCGAGCTGGGACTCACTGGGTAAGTTCTTATGCTGGAAACAAGCAGCTCACCCTGTTGCAGCATGAGGGAACCCTGACAACCTTATGCTACATGAAATTTTAAAGTCATGGAATGATAAATTATGTGTGGTTCCTTTATAGGCAGGACCTCAGGCAGCAGAGTTCAGAGACAGAGAGTAGCCGGTGGTGGCCAGGGCTTTGGGCTCATGTGTAGGAGTGCAGATGGCCCTGCGTGTGACCAGCATACATAGAATAAACTGGAAATCAGGCACGCATTCAACACCCCGTCCTTCCATACCCAGGCTCGGAGGGTGTGGGCCAGCTGGAGATGCTGGCTCCTAGTGCAGTGGGTGTGGATCGCCCACTGTCCTTTCTGGCCCCTGCAGTGGTTGTGGTCCAATGGGTGTTTTGCACCACTGTCGAGTTGAAAGACAGACCGTGGGGAGCGTGTGGGCTCTGGGGCTCCTGGCCGTGGACACACTGAGCTGCACATGCGCTGTGGTTACAGTGGAGAAATGTGGCTTGGCCAGCCCACCACACAGGCCCGTGTGACCTGTGACTGCCTGGCTGGCTCCTCCCACTGTGTCCCCTGGAGCCCTGGGGTGGCAGAAGGGAAGGAAGGGAGGGCAAGGGAGGACAGGGGAGGGGAGGGGCGGTATTTGTCCTCTGAAGGAAGGAGGCAGATGAGAGAGGTGTCTGTGACACTTTGCACGCTTCTCACGTACCTCCTCTGCGGGCCGGAAGTGTCCAACCTCCAAGCCTTTCTGTGTTCAGATAAAGAAATCTGCAAAATTAGGAAATAATGTTTGTGCCATTTCCAGAGGCCCTGGCCAGGCTCTGTTCACCTCCAAATGATTTACCTGTGGCTCCGATGATTATTTACTTGGCTACTGCGTTCAGGACAATCACAGGAATGTACGGCCCATAAATTAGAATAGCTATGAAACACAGGCTGCCTTTATGTCGAGATGTAACTTCTGCAGGTTTTTTTTTTTTTTTCACAAAGAGCAAATACATTTAATATACAAGCTCAGAGTGATCGCTCTGTTGTCACTGCCTCCTTTTTAATATCTGTGTTCTGCTCACTCTCTTGTGGATCCTGGGCTTTGCCCTTGGTTGGGGTCTGGGCCAGGGACAGCCGGTCCCCTTGTGCTCTGACTTAGCCCCACTTCTGAAGCGCCCGAGGGTGGGGGTTCCTTGAGGCCAAGTGTGGCTGATGTGCACAGCAGGAAACGGAGGTAACCACTCACGGAGCTTCCAAGATGTCAGCTCTGGAGCTGTCTGCTCCTTGGGGACAGAGTGTGGACAGCTTAGGGCAGCGGAGGCTCAGAGCAGCATGCTGGCATCCGGCAAGGAGGGAGGGAGAGCCAGCAGGAGACAGGACGTGGGCATCCGGTGTGCATCCAGGCTGGCACAGGCTCAGGCCTCGGAGAGCCGGACAGTGTGGGCCGCCTCCTGTCCTCCATCCTGCAAGGGACGCATCAGAGCACGGCCCTGTGGCCCCATTGCCTGCCTCGCCTCAGCTCTCCCTCAAGCTGCTGTGCAACCTGAGCGAGGTACTCACCCTCCCTGTGCTCTGATTTTCTCTCCTGAGCATGCAGGCGACACCGGTGCTCACTTCACGCCTGGGGCTGTGACTTTCTTAGAACAGCGTCACACGGTAAGGCACAAGCACAAAGTGATTGGCTCCATTCCTTGGGCTGGCACAGCCCATGCCCTCACAGGGCAAAGCCAAGGGCCTGGGACGCTCCATGCCTGTCAGCGGCTCTCCTAGACAAAGCCTGTCCTCCGGTTCTGGTACTTCTGGTCTCCCTGCTCCTCCGAGTACCTGGACTCGCTGGACTCTCTCTAAAAGGCATGGGGCTGACGCGGGGGCCGAGTGACGCACAGCGGCCATCGTGGGCCACGCAGCCCCGCCCACCCGGCACACGGCAGCTGCTTCTCATGGACTGGGCCGCAGCCACGCAGGCCCGACACCGGGCACCCCCTTGGCTCGCTTTGCTGTCTCTGTGAGGCTCCCTGTGCTGTGGGGCCCATCGACCGCTCTGTCCGGGAGGCGGGAGTGGTGCTCACGCTCGCCCCGGCTGCTGGTGCTCTCGGCACAGCCACCTCTGCACAGCCCCTGCCCCACGTCGCCACCAACCTGCAATGCGCTTGTTCCTCCAGAAAATCCCAGGCCCTGCGTGCGGAACGCCTGCTTCCTACACAAGAGTGATCATTGCGCCCCCAGGGACCTTTATTTACTCACTTATTTTCCATGACCTCAGTTCTGCTAACTTAGGCTGGGTGCAAAACAGATGCCCAATAAATTTTTGTTGAGTGGACAATTGTGGCCACATTTGTGCAGTCTGCTGGGGAGACCGTGGTGTCCAGGGGCCTCTGCCACCAGGCTGGCCTATCACAGAAAACTTGGACTCCATCCGGACGTGTTTCTGTGCACCTGGAGTCAGGCAGGAGTCACTTCTGGGCAGTTCATTTCTTATCCCACTGAAAACAATAAACCACACAGACTAGGAACCACACAAAGAACGGAGGAGTGGGTGTGATGAGGGCTCTGCTGTCCTTTCCCAGAACTTTCTCCAGGCGACGTGCAGCACCAACAGCCATGAGTCCCGGGAGGCATCAGCGCCCAGTCTCCCCCGTGGTATCTGCGATGTGGCAGCCCACGCCAGTTCCCACAGAAAACTCAGAGTCCCTGCTGGCCTGGAGTCAGGGGGAGGTCGCCTTGGCCTGGCTCCGGGGAGCCACGGACTCCCTCATCGCTGACTTGGCCCCAGTGGGAGCTGCACAGGGAGTGGTCCCATCCACAAGGACACCCAGGTGCGGGTCCCACGCCCCAGGGACCCTGTGTCTGCAGCCTGGCAGGGGCACAAAGCAGGCTGCCCCTCTTCCTGAGCCCGGGTGCCAAGCTGGCCTTGGTCTCCTGGGCGGCTCCGATTAATACTGGCTTAATCCCTGTTATGGATGCTCTACCTAGCCACACAGACGACCCTGGGAGCGCGTTTATCCACAAGTGTACACTTTCCAGACGAAGCTGTTGCTTTTTGCTACAGTAATTGCTACAAGAAAAGCACCAGAAATTTTTGAGATAACATATTGTTTCTCCATAACAGCTTCAAACTTTTACCCAGATGCTTAGTTTTCTTGCGCTTTATAGCAGAACAAACTCCCCATTTTTCATGAGACCTGATGTATATTGTGCTTCTGACTAGTCCATAACTCAGACTAAGGCATAGAGGCACTTTCCTGCACTCTGCTTGCTCGTGAGAGAGAGAGCCGGCAACCGCTGCACCAGAGCGAGAAAGAGGTAGAGACAATTTATGATTCCGTGACATAGGCAGAAGGTGTGATTTATAGTTTAATTTGCTGTCGTAATGGACAGAGGATAATAACATGTAAAATATTAATCAATGTGTAGCAACAGCAGACACCATTTGCTAAGCTTGTTATCTGCTGTTCTGCCCCTGACAGTGAACAATTAAACTGACATCAGAAAAACAAGAGCTGCTGCAGGAGGCGAAGCCAGGACAAAACCAGCAGCAGCACCCCAAGGCCGCGGGAAATTAACAAATAAAGACACCGAGCCATTTTCATAATTTATCTTCTGCCCGGATCCGAGGCGAGCGAGGCCGGCCAGGCCCCACGGCTCGGGCTGCGGGCTCCGGCGGCTGCAGGCGGCACAGCCGGGCATCCATTCCTCCCGTGCCTCCGCCCTGGGCTCTGCCGGGAGCCGCTGGGATCTCAGTGCACGCGGGCTGGGGAAGAAAGGACCGGGATGCGGGCAGGGGCTGAGGACAGATGGACAGCGGCGCCGGCACCCCAGCTGCCCCCGCGAATCATTATTCTTCCTCTTCCTCTTCCTCCCAGAAGGGAATTTTAGACAACCGGTAATATCTTAGGCAACACAAATGGTTAAAGAGAAATAGGAGAGAGACATGGCTTTGATAGCTGCTTAGCCGCAAATGGTAAAAACTGCTTTTATCCATTTTATTAAATCTGAACTTTGTTATATCACAGAAAGGTTACTTCACCTTTAAATCATCGCCCGCGTTGGCCTTAAAACGGGTAGAATATCGAATCAATCCCTCCCTGTTTAGCTGTGATATCCACAGGATTATGACTCCCTTTTTTTTTTTTCCAAGGGGAAGTTGCACAATAGTAGGCTGGCGGTTCGGTTATTCTCGGTTGAATCTATTTTGAAAGTGGCTGCGTGTTTTTTCATAAATTCCATCAGCAACCTCTCCACCAAGGGCTACCGAGGCAGGCAGGAGCCTGGCCGCAGATCTGGGGAGGTCAGCGCAGCAGATGAACGTAGGAGCGCAGGCTTAAGAAGAACCTTTCAAAAATTCAATTACAGCCAAAGAAATTAATAAATCCTTTCTGTTGGTATGGAACAAGAATTTGTCAACCTGTCCATTTTTCAGCATCTCCCCCTGACCCCGGTCAATTACATTGCTTGTAAATAGTTTTTATACATGTTCAAATAATTGCTCATCCTAATGTGCGGCGATCTGTACTCGTCACGCTCCGGAGCCCCGGCCCATCTCGGCACCGCCACCAGGACCCATTACTCGGCTGTAAGTGAAATTGAAATTGAAGTTATAATTGATATCGGGGCCCATCACCATAATGGGTTCATCATAGCGCCATCTAAAATATTAATTTTCTAATTATGGATAAATGATCAGACAAGCTGAGCCAGGGCCCGCAATGGAGCCCCTGGGAATTGGCGCTCGCTGGATGGGAGGACAGGGCCTTGTAAAGACTACAGATCTTTTATTATTCTCTGCCGCAGCACAGCGAGATTCAATTCTCTCAGATAATAGGTAAATAATAGTTAAGGATCAGGCTGTTAGGCTCAATTTTCTCTCTTTGTCTCTCTTTTTTTTCTCCCTGGTTTCATAAGTTAAAGTAATGCCATTACTGTAACCATTCCAAATTCATTTGTCAAAAAGCCTGGAACATCATTTCATTTTAATCACGATAACAAGACAATGTGTTAATAATCCCAGGTTGGAGGAAGGCATTTGAAAACTTGTTTACCTGTTTACTCTCTCTTACCATATGCAAGAAGAATTTATGAGCCGGCCCCATTTTTCTCTGCAGCTGGAGACAGGCATGGTAGCTGCCCTGGGCTGGGGAGGGAACGGGGATTTACACACCAGTGTGTGTGGCTCAAGATGCCCACACGTGGCCCCTGGCACATCCAGAAACTTCTGCGTGGGCCCAGGGGTCCAGGTGGAGACCATCAGGGCGGCTGTGCCTGGACGCCTTGGCCGGGAGCGCCCAGGGGCCCCTTCGGAGGCCGGGGAAGGGCGCACGCACGCACGGCCAGCGTCAGCAAAGCACGCCCATCGATGCTGCTAATATTAATATCATAAAATCAAATATTGTTTTCAGGAATCCCGGTTTCAGTTTTATGTAGTGATTCTTTCCACTAATTGTTTTCCTGCACCCTGATCCCATAATTAGGCCCTGACTAATTATCTAATTACTAAGTAGCAGAAGGGCAGGTTGATAGCGACATTTTCGCCATCTTTCAAAGCCTCGTTATCCTTGTGAAAGTCACAGCTTCCTCTGGCTGCGGGCGGCTGCAGCAGACCCGAGTGTCTGCTCACTTTCTACATTTGTCAACCTGTTCATTACCCGGCTGAATTTGACACATCAGAAATGTCCCTTTGACAGGAAAGTTTATCCTGGAATGAAAACTGAAGCAAAAGAAAGAAAACCAAAGAAAGATGAAAGCGTAATTTATATTCTCGGATTTGCAATTGTGCTCTTGTCCTAAAGGCAGGATATATGTCAGCCCCTCAGGAGCGGGGCGCGCGGCCCTGGAGCCCCGGGGCTCACTCGGGTCTGAGGGGGGCGCGGAGGCCCTGTTCATTTCACAACCAGCGGGGCATCACGACAATGGACTGCTGCCACGGGGGGCTGGCCGGCTGCTGGCAGAGGCACAATGAGCTCGCTCGTGTCGGGAGAAACTGGCCATGGACTCCAGGATGCAGGGGCTCTGGTCTTCAGCTGCTGCAAACTCCGGGTCACCAGCAACTGGTTAATCAATAACCCAGTTTTGTTTATCCCGGGCCTTAGCACTTGACACCTTTGTCCCTTTCCAATTTTTGCTCTGCTGGGAAATGAGTCATTCCTCTCTCCTGTCTGAGGGAGAGGGGTGGACCTGCCACTCGCCTCAAGGTGGCTGCTGACCCGTCCCTGTCCTTCCCAAGGGCCCCACAGGTTCCCGCGACCTCCCAAAGGGGAACCTTTGAGAAACCCAAGCAAGTCCGGCCTGTCGTGACTGCAGAATCTTCATCAATTACGTCCCCAGCCCAATGTGATTTTGTGTCCAGTCGGCTCGGCATAGACAAGTTTGTGTGTGTGCACAATGGATGCATCTGTCAGGGTTATTTTTATGCTCTAAGCTGGATTTTCACTAATGAAGGAAGTATTAGTTTAAGCACCCAGATCTTTATCAGTAATCAGCAGCAAATAAGCTGAGTAATCTATTTATATACACAGGTATATCTTTCAGAATCAATGTTTCCAGCTGACATCGCTGCCCAGTGGCGGGAAGGAGGGAGGAAGACTCTCATGCCCTTCGCAGGCGCCGGTGCCGCACCCCTGTCAGTGTCTCACTGATGCTTCTGGATGACTGAATAAAATATGTTTAATTGTCAAGAAAAGGCCCTGACTGAGCTGGTGGGCTCCCAGGCCTGGGTGGACGTCTCACTTGCCTGAATCCTGGGAGCAAGAGGAAAGTCTCTGAGAAGCCTGTGTTGTAGGGCTGTGGGCAGGGCATCTTCTGACGGTTGGAGGGTGCAGATGCAGCTCGGCGCTGGCTCTGCTCTGCCCCGTGCCCAGTGCCCCAGAGGAGGACCGAGGGGCGTGTCCTCCTGGACTGCAGAGCTGTGTCCTGGCGTTTGGTGGCCCGTGGAGGCCCTTGTGCTGCAGAGATGCACGGGGCCGTGCTCCTCACATTGGCAGTGCTCAACCGTAGGGTGGCAGAGAGGGCTTCACTTCTAGTTTCAGCCTCAAAGGACAGTAGGGTGCTGTCCTGCGATGCCGGGCGGCCTCTGGTCCTCTGATGTCTTCAGAATCCTGTGGGCCACCGCACAGCCCACAGTGCCGTTCCTTTGGGTGACTCCTGTTACATGGAGAATTGTCCCCCCCCGTGGAGGGTGGTCACACTCATGCCACCTGTGAGTGCCAGTGCCCTGTCCACGCCCTGAAGCTCTGTGTAGTTTTCCTGAAGAAGGTGGCTGAGTGTAGCAGTCCTAGGACCTAGCACTGAGCATAGTGGCAAAGCAGGTGTTGGACAGGGTGCCTTTCACCCCTCTACTCTGCCTAGAGAGGGCTGCGCACATGGTCAAGGGCATGTGGGGCCCCTCTGGAGGCTTCTAGGCAGCTCTCTGCCAGGTGTCCACCAGGAGGCCTCCCAGAGAAGGGGTCTGGTCTGTGAGGCATGTCAGCCAGGTCATTCTGAGCTGAGATGGATGGATGCCCGAGGGGAGGCATTCCCCACGGAACACTGTAGGGGCGGGTCCGTTGTGCAGGCGCTGGAGGGCTCCTGGAAGGGTCTGGCTTCCAGGCACGGGATTGAAGCTTCCTGGAAGACCACAGTTGGCAGCCCAGAGGACCAGTGGTGGGCAGCTCTGGGCTCTGGGCAGACGGGATGCAGCCTCACCCAGGCCTGGCCACCTCAGCTCGCGACTGAGGTTTTGTGGGACATTCCACAGCTCTCTGGCAGAAGGCACAGTATGCAAACAAGCTGCTCTGCCTGAACTTATTATTAAAGTTCTACAAGACATATTGTACATCACAGATGAGGCCACTTTTTTTTTTTTTTTTTTTTTTTTTTGTGAAAGGGGGAATTGAACTCAGGCCCTTGCGCTTGCCAGGCAAGTGTTTATTCTACTGAGCCATCTCCCTCGCCCCCAAGGTCACTTTTTTCATTAGTGCATATGGTCACACAGAACAGGGACTTTCCTTTTTAGAAAACTGGCCCACGCATATGACATCTCTCCTCCACTCCCAAGCCTCTCTTTCCTCCTCCTTCCTGGGTCTCCTCTCTGCCTCCGAAAGTCTATCTTCAAGTTTTCTGTCAACTCTCATCAATTAATTAATTAACTAATTAAAATTTGGGTGTCTTATGTAGAAGAAAATGGGCACCATTCTGGCTTGCTACACCCACCCTCCTCCAAGCAGGCCTCCTCTGCAGCAGGACCTTTCTGCTG
Source organism: Ctenomys sociabilis (assembly GCA_004027165.1). Lineage (NCBI taxonomy): Eukaryota > Metazoa > Chordata > Mammalia > Rodentia > Ctenomyidae > Ctenomys > Ctenomys sociabilis. The sequence goes on along the minus strand of PVKA01049656.1, from coordinate 3,198 downwards.
TGCGGCAGTGCCGTGTTCTCTGTGTTCATCGTCTGTCGATGGGGCTGGAGCCATGTGGAAGCTCAGGAGTGTGAGCTGCACTGCTGTGGACGCGGCCCGCGTGGCTCCCATGGTGGGTTCGTCAGTGCTTTGGGGAATCTGCCCGGGGAGAGCTGGATCAGATGGAGTTTCTGGTTGGGTCTTTTCAGAGGCCTCCATGCTGATTTCTTCAGAGCTGTGCTAGTTTGCATTCCTACCCAACCCAAGCTGTTTTTTTTAACACACATTTCTAGTTTGTTATGGTAAAGGTGAGAATGCCACCTTCTCCACTACAGCAACCAGTAAAATTTATCCCAAAAATAACTTGGTACAAAACAGGTCTGTTTCAGAATTAAAAAGAAAGAAAGAAAAAGAAACTTTGCAGGAGTTTTCTAAATCCTATCTTAAAGCATAAGAGAAGCTAATCGGTCACTGGCCACGCAGCCCAGTCCACCCCCCCCAGAGGGCAGACAAAACCCTGGGTCCCCTCCCACAGGGGTGGGTGGGGGCTCAGCTGCTGTCTGCCGTGCACATGGCATCCAGCTGTGCCCCAGCTCCTTGGCAGACAGCTGCCGCTCTGAGCTCCGGCCAGTGCCTCTGCCTCGGCGCCTCCGCAGGTCCCCCGCCAGGTGCCGCCGCCGCCAGAACCTCCCGAGCACGGCTTCCAGTCGGCCGCCTCTGTGCTCTGCGCAGGTCTGTGCAGAGTTCCAGTCTGTGGTGCGGACGTTCGTGGGCGGCCTTCAGGAAGCGCCAGCATCTGCCTGCCATTCCAAGTGCATGTCTGCCACTCCTGAGCTCTGGCCTCGCCGCCTTTGCCAGCACTCCGCATTCCGCAGAGTTCCGGAATATCTGCATCTGGTACTCTGAAGTCCAGGTTGACGCCAACAACTTTCCAGCAGTCTCCATGCTGGCACCACCCCCAAAACCACTGTTGAAAAGGCCACGCTGCCACTTACCAGGAAGTTGCTTCATCCTGCTATAGGGCACCAGCTGGCTCCTGCCCCTGCCCACTGCGCCACAGGCAATGCCCAGCCGATTCTGCATGGGCCCCCCACCTCGTCGGCCATGGCGGGCGCGGAGTCGGGTCTGGGCCTGAGCTTCAGTGGGATCTTGAAGGCGCTCAGTCCCAACTGTGCAGTGTCCTGGTCACTGAGCAGGGCACTCATTCCCACTCCTGCTCTTTCTCCATTACTTTCAGGCGGAACCAGAGTGCCTGGCCACCAAATCTGGCACAATTCACAGAAATATCTGTACTATTGCCCTTGTCACATATCCATCTGCAGGTGCCAGACCCCAAGCATCCCACATCCTCACCCCACTCACCCTCATGAGGTCCCTGAGACGTGTAGACCACTGCCATGCCCGGGGTAGGCAGTGCACTCACGGCTGTGTCCACCAGAGCAGGAAGAGGCAGGAGCCAACACTGCAAGCTTGAGCCCAGCTAGCGCCTTGCACAGCACCCTCCCAGCCTCCAGAGGAGTAGGGGTACACACAGGTAGGCGCGGGCCCACAGCCTTGGCCCTGCCCCTCCTGCTGGGGCATGGCACTAGCAGCCTTCTATGCGCAAACGGGCAGGACTGCTGGGGCAACCCTGGCTCTGGCCCCTGCTGGGCCCTGGACTGCTTCTCCCAGAGAGCAGACACACGTAGCCATGGCCATGTCTGCAGGCGGTCACTGTCCCAGACTCCAAAGCAGGTGGTACAGAGAGTATCTGCCCTGGGTAGGAGCAGCTCCAGGGACATGGCTCACCCGCGCAGCTGGGGCCAAGGCTCTCAGGGGTGGAGGCACCCTCCCATGCCTGCATGCTTCCTGAGGACAGAGGGGGCCCCCGCTGCTCACCTCCGCACCCCACTGTCTAGCAGAACCCAGGTAAGCTTTGCAGAGAAGCAGGAGGGGTCAAATGGTCCAAAAGCGGCCGGAGCTGCCCGAGGTTTCTGCTCCAGCTTGGAAGGCTCGGGCCATGGGCAGCAAGGAGGAAGGCCCAGATCCTGCCTGCTGGGCCCCTGGTTGGCATATAAATTAGATCTTTTTAAAAGACATGCTTCTGTCTGCCAGGCTTCAGGAATAGTGATCTAAGAGGCAGACATTTCCTATTAAAGTTTAAAAAACATAGCTTTGAGTCATACGTTATATTGAACGCTTTCATATCTCATCTGATTCAGTAGGTTTTAAACCTCACCGAGGTCACATTTTGAAACAGTAGTCACCTTTTATAACATTTCCAAACATTAAATACAAATAAAAATTATTACAAAGCACAGAGGTGCCGTAGAGACCACTAGGATGACACGGAGATTATTATTATTACTACCAAGGACAGTATTATTTAAGGACTGAAAGTTACAGTGGCCAGGCTATCTTCAAGCTTTGTTTCCTTGACTGAAGGAAGAGAATAGATTTTTTAAGATAATCTATCCATGATTATCTTAAAAAACAAAACAAAACAAAAAAAACCCCCTCTTATTTAGAATAAGGGCTCTCAGGCCACGACAGCCTGAGGAAGGCTCTGGTCCTCTGATGTGCACCAAGCATAGTGTGCACTGGCATTTGTCTTGAAAGAAGGGTAGCAGCTTTTGCTGTTTTGAGAAGGGTTCCACATCCATGAAGGGGTTGAGAGCCACAGGTGCGAAAGGGAGCCCCGAGATCCTGGTCGTCCCATAAGGAGAGAAGCTGTTTCCAGGCTCAGACAAGTAGCTCAGATTGCTCAGCTTCTGGAAATAGGTGGTTCTTGGGGTCTGAAGGGTGTTTTCCCTAGAGAGAGCTGGGCTGGTGGATACCGAAATGAGCGGGGCTCTGAAGAAGACACTGGAGAAGCCACCTCGCAGCTGCACGTCGCCCAGGCCTGCCCAGCTGCCGAGCCCCCACATCAGACGCAAGGGCTTGTGAGACCCTCAGACTCATCATTGTTAACTCCATGTTCCTAGGGGCTTCACACTTGTCCTGGGACTGAAGAGCATTTGTAAACAGGATTCCTGGTTCACGGCTTCTCTGAATCTTGCAATTTTCATGCCTCCCCCTCCCCCCAGACATCATAGGTTTAAAAAGGTATAATGAAGCCGTGAGAGGAAAGAAACTGGGGGAAGAGCATATATGTAGGGTGTGTGTGGACCTGTGTGTGTGGACGTGTGTGCGTGGACCTGTGTGTGTGGACGCATGCCTGAGTGAGTCGTGTGTGTGGAC